>JAVJIF010020795.1:0-93792 GCA_038442645.1 Agave tequilana | reverse complement strand
CAAGTGCAAGCAATAATGATTAGACTAGTATACCGCTGTTGTCGGTGGGAAACCGACCGATCGATCAGTCACAAGGAAGATACGAGGGAGAGGAAAAAGGAGGAGGAAGGAGGGGGGAGTTGAGCGACGAAGAAGAGGTGGTCGACGCTGCTCTTTCTCGCGGATGAAGACGGACGGACGGACAAAAATTTATATGAGTGTCACGGGAGAAAACCTCCCTTCGGTCGGTTTTGGTAATGAGATTTATGAATTGAGGGCTAAATTTCTTGTTGGATAGAGTGATTTACGATAAGGAAAGATTTTAAAAAATATTTGGGTTAATTAAGCTTTGAGAACATTTCCAAGAATTGATGCACAATGAAATGGATAATTTTTTTTGGAAAGTAGAAGATGGATAAATTTAATGACTTTTGCTGGTAACTGTTAGTGCTAATCTTATTGACAAATGATTTTGTACAAAAATAGAGGAGCCCAAATGGACCTTCATCTTTTAATTCCTCAAATCAACATTTGCTTAGGAATCAATGAGTCTTAAGTTTACAAGGATGTATAAGGAGAGAAAGTATTAATGCTCCAAATGACTACTCTGAAAAGGAATAAGGAATTAGGGGGGGGGGGGGGGGGGGGGGTAGGGGGGGGATCCTGATGTTTCACTTAAAAAAAATAAATTAAAAACATATTTACTATAGAACATAACACAAAAAGTGTTATATTAAATTATATCCCAAAAAAAATTAGTATTGAAAGAAAGGTGACTTCCATATGTTGCAATCATGATCCATGTCACAAAAACTTAGAGAGCGATAGAGATTGAGAAAACATTTGTAATCTGCACAATCCATCCTTCAAACATTAAACCAAAAAAGTTGTCAAAAGAATAGTCACCATAGCTCTTCAACACTGTTCTGCAATGGAGTACCGGTAATAAGAAGCTTATTTTTTTGTGCTAAATTCCTGCATGACAGGAAAATATAATATAAATACTTCAGAAGAAAATAAAAATACCTAAAAGAAGTTGCTGTGTACAACCATACATGTTGAAGTAACAACAAATAGAATGCAATAGCATGCATACCGAAAGAGCAATATACAAAGATGCTTCGCTATTCTTCAATCTGTGAGCTTCATCAACCATAAGATAATTCCATTTAATCTTAGAGAGGATAGCTTTGTCCTTCAATATGACTTCGTATGTAGTTAATAATGTGTTAAATTTTATCAGTCTACCAGTCTTCTTGTTTGTGTAAAATTCATATTGTTGGCACACCTGCTTTCAGACAAAAGATAATGTCATGCACAAATTTGAAAAACTGAAAAACAATAGAAAGTAGTAACAACAGACGACTGTATAATCTGAAAATTGAAGCCTTGATTGATTTAAAAAAAAACACAGGTCGAAGTCTAAGTTGAATAAAATGTTAAGGGAGTCAGCACTGGTGTGTCATACTTAATATGACATTAATTTACAAGGACACAAGTCCTCTAGATGACTCCCCACTCCCCCTAGAGAAGATTATGAATATATAGTTCATGCTAGTGAATGATGTCAATAGACGTAGAGATAACCGCAAAAGTTAATCCTAAAAGGAAAAGGTACATTGGAGTTTGTACATCTCACACAAATTCATGGATACATTAGTGCATAAGAGAGAACAGAGGCATGTTACATGCATCATTTTTACTAAAAAAAAACATGAATGATGCATTACATAGCTTAAATTGTACCTCAAAGAGACTACAAAAGCAGCAATATTGCAGCCTCATATGCAGCATATAAATAACTCAGGTATGACGTGATCACCAAAACATTAGTGCTACTTGGAGAATAAGATGTGATCTCCACAAACTAAATTATTATAATCAAGATACAACAAAAGCAGCAATTTCTGGAAGTCAACGTACAATTTCTTAGGAGCAAACTGAATACTTGTCATGATATCTGACACTCAAAGTATCGTTCAAGTACACCATTAGCAGTGCAAAGAAAACTGAATTACCTCTCTACTGGCACGATTGCCAACATACACGATTATGTTCATCTCCGGAAGCCATTTCCTGAATTCTTTTGCCCAATTTGACAAAGTTGAAAGCGGGACAACAACAAGGAAAGGCCCATGAACTTGTTGAGCATTCTGTAAGAATACATGATAGACGAGCACCTTAAAAACAAGATGTGGCTTTAGAAGAGGTTAAATTTTAAAGATGAAAATGGAACACACCTGCAAGAAACCTAACATTGAGACTGATTGAACAGTTTTACCGAGACCCATTTCATCAGCTAGAATGACATTTGTATCATTCCTCCAACTGTATGACAAAGATGATTATTGATAAGCACACAAACAAGATATGTTAGAATTATAGAATGTGCAAATCAACTGTTTCAAGAGATAAAGTCACAAGACAAAAAATGTGAAATTACCTGTTAACAAGAAAATTCAAGCCTTCAAGCTGATAGTCACGAAGTTCACCACCTTTCAACCATTGAGGTTGTTCATCAAGCTTTCGCAGACTGGCTGAAAAGGAAGGAGAAATCCAAATTACACACCTTCTAACTAATTGCTTAGTACAAAAGGAGTACAAACTGGAAATAGCCCACTTTAACGCGCAAGAAAGAGAAAATGAAGGCACCCAAAGAGACTAAATAGATATAATACACTTCTTCCTATAGTAAAAAATTAAATCAACCAAAACAGAAGTAACTTCAAAATAAAACTATAATACCCAGTTGAACAAAGAAACTGAAGAATAACAAGCATCCTTAATACTTAAAATCATGACCATAAATATTTTCAATTTCAGATGTTATGAAATGATCTTTTCTTGTAAAGTAATATTTTGCATAAAACAATAGAGAGCACCAATTGATGCTTAGCTATTCTAACAAATGAAGCATTCCCTGGGTGTTCCTCAAGAGAATGAGCAGATGAAACCTATTTAGTCCACGATGAAACCTGTTTAATCAGCCAAAAGTTACAGATGTATTTTGACTATTTAGGGTGTGTAAATGCATTATGGTAACCGGTTCTGAAAGCTTTCTCATTTTGGTAGAGGGGAGTTCAATATTTAATCTTGGAGGGTCAAGGTACTGTAGTGAATTCAGTTGTCAAAATATTGCAGTGATATAGGATCCTCCTATAGATGTTATGAGTCATGGTATATAAAGACTCAATGACATATATATTGATTTTAGAAAGTTACATTTCCCAAAACTTTCCATTATTCGAATGAACCCTCAAGGGTTTTGGCCATGATAGCTGTTCCTTTCAGATGGAGTTCCAGAATAATTGATAACAAAACTGTAATAAACAAGGCTTCATAATAAATTAGCCAACCTTTTTATAAGGATTTGTAAGTAACAAAGTTGTCTAGTTAGTGAATACAGTTATGATTATTATAAAAATTGAAGAGAAGCCTTTCTGATTCATCCCATAACAAGTTAGTGAATTACCAGATTATGATTATTAGAAAGCCTATTGATTCGTCTTACACTTTGTTAGCAAATATAAAATTATGATTCTCATAAACAATTGAAGAGAAAATGTATCAAATCCCATCTCCCTACAAAAGAATCAAAATGACTAGCAGGATAGTTTTTTCCCCCCTTTAGACCGTATATGTAACATACCAAACTGCAAATACAGAAACTCAGAACGCCAGCTATATGTAAAGACCTGAAAGTTAAATGCCATGTTTCTTGTTTATGGATTTTACTTGAAGATGTATATTCACAATTTACACATAGAAGGAAAACTAACTAATCTAAAGATAATTAATAACAGATTCAATCTCCTTTTTGTAAGCAGTTTATTTGTGGTGGAATCAAGTTAAAAGACAATTAATTAGTTTCAATGTTGACATTGGATATAATTAGATAATTAGACAAATAAGTGCATGAAATACACAAGACCTTTGCTTTTCCTCCGTTGGAAATCGACCAGCTTCCTTGCACAGTCATGGCTTCTTCACGAGCCTGCATAAAAATGATATATGAGTAACATTTAACCCACTAAGCAAAATACATTTGGGAATACAAGATTATGTAATCATCGGAAGATAGACAAGGACAAGTTGGCAGTTAAAAGTGGCCTGATTTTCGTGTTAATGAAAAGTAGTTCATTAACTGATATCAAATTCATCCGCACTATCAAAGATATTGGAAGAGGATGTTGGATTATTCAAACTCCTAAAGAAAAAAATGTATGTGCCTGTATGTTTCAAAAAGGTGAATGAAAGAATTGCACTAAAAGATAAAAAGGTTAATGAGTTAAACCTAAGACAATAAGCGATGTAAGATTTGCACTAAAGACGAAATGGTTATGGAGAAAGAACTGATTAAGCTTGTAGGTTTATGCACGAGAAAGAGTCCAAAAAACCGCAACAAGAAGGTTTTGAGAAGCTGATCCAAAATAGTTGAGACAGGATTATGTACACTCGGAGATGGGACCAGGCAGCATGTACACAATTGAGCATAAGCATGCAGGTAACTACTTTTAAGATTGAAACTTGAGCCATATGCGCAGCAGATAGGATTTCAGTACATGATGCTTTTCTCTCGTGATAGACAGCCAGAGTTAAGATATTTTAAACTAAATTGAAGTATTTCAAGAGTGATAACAGGATAGACAAGGAATTATCTGATGATGGATGGTGGATTTTATTATGTTAACATTTTTTTAAGTTTTTTCACAAGAAAGAACGCTGCTGGTGCATTCTGACCAGCTTCTAATTTAAAGGTCTGCGCTTAAGTTCAGCAAAAAGACAGGCAGAAATATTAAAACAAAATGAGTAATGCATTTTAAAACAAGAAAAAAAAAGAGGAAGAGAGAGAACGGAAGAAAAGAGATGAGAGAGAGAGAGAGTAACACAATACGCGTGGATCGCAATCACCTTCAATCCAAATAGAAGAGGAACTAGGGTTTTGAAAAAAAGAAAGGGAAAAAGAAAATTAGGGTTTGAGAGAAAAAGAAATAACTGGATAAATTTGAGCTTGACACCTTTTGCACACAATCGAGCTTCACACCCCTTACACCAGATTGAGCTTCACACCCTTACACCAACCTAAAGATCTCAAATCTTAAGAATTTAAGTGAAAATTTTCATTCATTCATTCAATTCTCAGGCCAACGCATCTTTTAGTGTCTACGTCGCAAAAATCAGGACATGACTCGTACTCCGTCTTCAATTTCTCAAAGCCGTTTACTACCATGGACTTTTTGGTCAGGATAAACATACAACGGCTAAGGATGTCAGCGGCTTTGTTTTCTACTCCCGCTTTGTGACATAGGGTAAGTATATAATCTTTGAGGAATTCAATACATCGCACACGTCGTGCGTTCAACTTCTTCTGAGCATAGATATACTTTAGGGCCTCATGGTCGGAATAGAGGACGAACTCATGCGACAATAGATAATGTCGCCAATAGCAAAGTGCTTGAATCACCGTATAGAAGACCTTGTCATAGGTGGAGTATCGTAGCCTCGCATCATTTAGCTTCTCACAGAAGTAAGCTACTGGTGGCCTTCTTGAGCGAGGACTCCACCTATACCAATTTCTAATGCATCACATGCCTACTTCAAAGACTTTGAAAAAATGGATACGCATGATAGAAGCACTAACCATTCTCTTCCTGATCTCAATAAATGCTTTCGAAGCAATGCTAGACAAAGTAAATTCACCCTTCTTTAGACAGTCGATAATTGGGGCTATGATAGTGCTAAACCCTTTGATAAACTGACGATAAAAAATCGCGAGCCCGTGAAAGCTTCTCACATCACAGATGGTCTTGGGCTCGGGCCACTCCTCGATGGCTCTGGCTTTCTCGGGATCCGCAGAAACTTCCTCAGTAGAGACTACAAATCCTAAGAACTTGAACTTGTTTAGATAGAAAGGTGCACTTCTTTGGATTGGCATATAACTCTTCCTTTTCTCAATACAGAGCGGACCTGACGCAGATGATCTAAATGTTGCTCGCGAGATTTACTATAAATGAGGATGTCGTCAAAGTAGACTACCAAGAATTTGCCCATAAAAGGACATAGTACTTACGTCATCACTCGCATGAAGGTACTCGGAGTATTGGTCGGTCTGAAAGGCATAACCATCACTCCCACAACTCATCTTTCATTTTAAAGACGGTCTTCCACTCATCTCCAGGACGAATGTGAATCTGGTGATAACCACTTTTCAGATCGATCTTTGAGAAAATAGTGGCACCAGAAATCATATCCAGCACATCCTCCAGTCTCAAAATAGGAAAACAGTACTTCACCGTTATTTTGTTGATTGCATAGCTATCCACGCATATACGCCAAGATTCATCTTTCTTCAGCGTCAGCAAAGCGAGCACAAGGACTCATGCTCTTTTGAATAAAGCCCTTTCTCAACAACCTGCCTCTTGAGTTCAACATGCTCGGTAAGGTTCATCCTATAATGTGGAAAGTTAGTAAGACTCGCTCCTGAGACTAAATCAATGGCATGTTGGGTATCATGCATCGTTGACAGCTTATCCGGAAGATCGTCAGGGAAGACATCAGCAAACTCCATAATCACAGAGATGACTTCAGGAGGAATCGAATTACTGGGCTCCTTGTTAACTTCCCTAGTTGTGAGGATCACGAAGAAAGCTCCTTTCTCCACATCTTGACTAAAAGCCTTTGCACTAATCAAGCTGGCGATGTTGGTTTTCTTCACTGTGATAAGCTTTCGTTCCGTTTGTTCAGTCTTAGGTGGACAAAAGAGTAACTTGATCTTTTTTCCTTCGTGCTCAAATTGACACATGTTTGTTCAACCAAAGATGGTAACATCTTTGACCTACAACCATGGTCGTCCAAGGATGACATGACCCACATCCAGTGTTCTAAAAATCGGTTTCATTATTCGTGAGGTCCAACACTGAATAATAATTAATCGGATTAATCGTAGATTAATCGGGAATTAATCGTTTTTGAACATTTTATATATTTAATTATATTTATACACAACTACATATGAATATATACAATTAATTGTTGAAAATACCTAAATATTATTCAAGACAATATCTAGATGTGGAGTTATAAACCATGATATGATGAACAAGACAATAACAGTAAAAAAGAAGTAAAAGAACTTATCTCTTCACATTAGTAATCCAAGATTTCAAATTTTGCAACATAAATATAAATCAAAGAACTTACTTGCAAAATAAGATAAATAAAAAATTAGTCAATTTATCAATCAAAAAATGAACTTCAAAGAATGATGGAGAAAAATTGCTAAATAAGTTAATATGAAAAAAAATCAAAAATAATAAAAACATAAGTATCACTTTATGCAAAATATATAATAATAAAATATCATAATTCATTTACTATTTAATAAATAACAATTCATCTACTATCTAATAAAAGATTATTATCAAATCATCAATATTACAACATAAACTACTTAGCGATCCAACACACACAAAGTGAAGTTTTTCAAATAAAAAACATATGAAATACCTAAACGATAATCGGAGATTAATCGGGGATTAATCGTTTTGGACCCGATTAATCGCCCGAGCGCATAATCAGAGCGATTAATGTAATATTAAGCGGGTTGTCACCGAATAGGATTAATCGGCCGATTAATCCAATTTTTAAAACAGTGCCCACATCCATAGTCACGACATCGCACCAGATCTTGTCCCTGTAGAGACAGAAATCTATCGAGACAAGGCACATTTGCTTGACTTCTAGTGAAGAAGAGTTTAATCTGTTAATCTATAGGGATGCAGATGGGGTACAACTTTCAGGCCAAACTTTGTGATTATTGTAGACAAAACTGCATTAATGCAGCTTACACTGTCCACGATTACTTTGAATCTTCTACCTCCAATCCTTGTGAATGTCTGGAACATGGTAGTCCATCTCCAGTATGGTTCAAAGACTCGGCCGAGTCGGAGACGAGTCGGCCGAGTCGTATCCGTCTCGGCCCGCTCCGAGACGAGTCCGAGTCACGAGTCGGTCAACTCAACTCAGAGGAGACCAACTAGGCCGAGAATCGGAGTTGACTCGGTCGACTCGGCATTATGATGATAATTTTGTGCCTCATCGCAATTCAATGTGAAAATAATTACATTAGCATGTATTTATGAATGTAGTTTGTGTAATTTACTATATTGTGCATGTATTTTGATATGCTTCTACCGACGACGCATGTATTTATACTTTCGCTTTATGTTTAATGTGCTATGTGATATATTTTGAACATGTGATACATGAATGTGGATGTCTACATTTTTTTAAGATTTGTCGTGATTTTAGCTTTTTATATTGCGTTTTGCGCGTATCGCCCGATACCGATCCGAGTCGCCGAGACCGATCCGTCTCAGTGCCCTCCGAGTCGGCGGCCGAGACCGCGACTGTGAACCATGATCTCCAGAGTTCCTTTTCTTTTGGTTGGGACAAAGTTCACCTAACGACTGATAAATGAATCGACAGCATTGGCCTAATGCAGATGAGACTAATGTCATCACCTGTGATTTCTTCATCAACGTCAGAGTGTACTTCTCCCGGTTGGATTGTGAATTCGTCTGACTCCGACTTTGACTCTACTACATGCAATCTATTGATTAAGGCAATTTTGGATGGGCTTAAGCAGTTTGCAGCTACATGCTCGTAACCTTGGTACTGTAACATTGATCGTGGGACTAACTTTGGTGAAATCATTTGCAATGCTCTTGCCTTTGGCATCCACACTACCTTTGATATCCGTTTTGTAGGTTGATGCCTGAACTGGAATCAATTTGGGTATTGACTCGAGGTGGACTTGGACGCTTGGATTTGACTCCTATAAGTGTAACTAGACTTGACGGCATCCAAGTCTTGGACCAAGGCATAAGCTTTCTCAAGTTCGATGATTCCACGACCTAAAAAATTCAGTTCTCAGATCTTCTCTAAGTCCAGCTTTAAATCGAGAAAGAACTTGAACTTCACACTATGTGCCTAGGGCATTGTGACGGATGAGGAATTCATCAAATTGGGCAACAGTCCTTGCTGGACTTAGTGCCCTGGGTGAATCGTTGCTAGTTGTCAAGCAAACGATCATAGTAAGATGCAGGCACATACTTATCCCTGAGTTTTTTCTTCATGGCAGACCAAGTTTCTGTCGGTTCTTGACGTCGGGATGCTCTCATTGATTCCACGTCGATCCAGTATTGGCTAGCTTGGTCAATCAGCTTCATTACAGCAAACTTAACCTTTCTAGCTTCAGTGACAGGGTACCAAGTGAAATATTTGTCCATGTATCAAAGCCATTCCAGAAAGAATTGAGGATCCAGACGACTGTCGAAAGTGAGCACATCCAATTTGATGCTCTTCAAGTATTGGTCATTAAGGTCTCGCACATTTCGCTCTTCGTATTGTATCAACGGACCACGTTCTCCGTTACATTCATTGTGGTTTATGTCACGTTCATTTCAATTTTCTAAGCGCGTCTCTAACTTGCTCAGTCTCTCATCGATCGTTGTTAGGGTCTCTAGCTTAGCCTGCACAATGGCGAGTATCGCGACGAGTTGGGGATCCGTAAGGGTGTTTAACTCTCCTAACATATAGGGGCTACCTCTACGAGTTGGCATACACTAGACAAGACCTAAATGGATGATAGGATGCAGTCAACTAGATGTGGAAAAAAATTAAAATAGATCTAAATCCTAAATACAAAAAAGCAAAAAATGTCTTAAGGTAATGCAAATCCTACCTTAACCGTGCTTTGATACCAAAATTGATGTGAAATGAGAACCCTTTGTTGAGAATTGAGCTTCACCAACATACTATTTTGAATCTTGCTCTGCATCTGAACTTGAATCTGAACTGATTGAAAAGGCAGCATCTGATACTTAGAGAAGATAGACACTGAAAGCTGCTAGCGGCTGCAAAACAGAGAGGAAAGGAGGAAGGCGGCTCTGTTTTGATGAGGAGAAATTAGAAATTAGGATTAAAAAGAAGTGGATAAATAATAATTAGGGTTTCACACTCCTAATTATGGCCCTTAGGGTTTCACACGCTAGCAACATCAAGGCCATGCGAGAGTTAGAATCGAGTCTGTAATTTTCCTTTTTAGTCTAGTAAGTTTTTATTGAGTCTAGTCTTATTTATTCTCATTTAGTATTGTTTCCTTTTATGTTTTGATCTTGTTTTTAATCCCACATCGGTTGTGGAGACAAGTCTTTAATCCATGTAAGCCAGACATATAAATAGGCATGAGTCTTGAGAAGCTTTATTAAGATGATTTGAAAAAAAAACGAAATAAGTTTCCTCAGAGAGGATTTCCTCTTGCATTTAGAGGTGTGAAACCCTAAAGCAAAAAATTATCTTTTAGGTGTGTTAAACCCTAAAAGAAACCCTCTTAGGCGTGTGAAACCCTAAGGTCATAATTAGGAGTGTGAACCCCTAATTATTATTTATCCTCTCTCCTCTTTAATCCTAATTTCTAATTTTTCCTCATCAAAACAGAATCGCAACCCTCTTTTTCCTCTCCATTTTGCAATCGCTAGCAATCTTCCAATGCCTCTCTTCTCTAAGGATCAGTTGTTGCTTCTCCAATCAGTTATATTTAAATTCAGATGCAAAGCAAGATCCAAAATAACATGTTGGTGAAGCTCAATCCTCAACAAAGGGCTCCCGTTTCACATTAGAGAGACAATTTCAGCAAAACAATCATCCACTAAATGCTTCAGCCTATGTGCCTGTTTCAGCAGAAATTTAGACGCCCAATTTATTATCTACCATTTATTACCATGAAGGATAGAAAATATCCACCACTAAGGATAAAACATCAGAGGAGCTATCCAAGGTTTGAAAAGAAGATATGCCAACTCTTACTGAGTATGGAAGGCACACAACTTACATTCTGGAAACAAAGCACGGCTGTTTCTGATCAATCTCTCATCAAGCATTAATCACAATTCTGCTAGGCCCCAACAGCCTTTCAGCCCTCCTAAAATCCAAAACCCTTTCCTAAAACACATGCTAACCCTCTTAAAAAGTCAAAAATAGTTCCTCAATAAAATAGAGAAATATATGAAGAGAAAAGGAAGGTGTGGCAAAAATGGAAATAGAGAAACATAAAGAAACTCAATGAAGATTTAAGTTCATGAAGAACATAAACAACACCTAAGCATCTAATTACCCATTGGTTTGAAAAATGGCATCACAGACTTTCCAGTAAAAAAACAGGCCCTGGATCATGTGATAATTTAGTGAAGCCTGACACGGCAAACTAGATCACTAAACTAAAGATCTAGTTGAATAGTGGAAACTATAGCAGTCAGAATCAACAGCATAACAAAAATTCTTTTAAAAAAACAATGTTCCTTAACCAAAAGGTGAAACCATTCAAACCAAATGGTTTGATTTATATATTTCAGATCTTCTCCTTAGATTTTATTGATCCTAATATTCTGTGTTATGCATACAATAACTATACGATCTTGGCCTAAATGAGTTAGGGTTATTTGATTACGTCACGAAATGACATTCAACCAACCCATGGATAGCACTGGCCAAAGCACGTGCTCAACCCCTAGTATATGTATCCATAGATAAATAAGAGATCATGCATGAGGAGGTGGCATGTTAAACAGATTGGTTTGAAGGCTACTGCTGACAGGCCAAGACAACAGTGCCATCCCAGTTTCAAGGGACTTTTCAAAAAATTGACAACCTTGGAAGGATAACTAGAAAGTGAAATTTATAACTGTTTTCCTTCGTCATTCATAAAAATAGATTAACTCTCTTTTGTACTTTTCATTTGCATATACGAGTATACAAGCAAAAATGTATGAAGAGTACGAGTAAAAGAAAACAAGATTGCAACCCAGCTGCCTACTTTCCTAAACCTTTGAAGGTATGTTCATGTATTTTGTTTCCTTTCTCAATTTAGCTAACAAAATAAGGCACATAACGGAAGCATACAAGGAGTTAGGGGTTGAGGAGGAGAAATTGACACCCCTAACACATTAAATAATGAAAAAAAAATATTAGATATACACTACATCATTAATTTTGTAGACAAGAAAGGGAAACCCCACACACTCGCCAACCCCCACAGCAACCCCCAACACCACCCTCCCCCCCTCCCACGAAACAAAAGAAAATGAAAAGAAAAGACCTACAGTTTTAGGCAACGACCTACTAATGCCCTCTTCACAACATCTTGTAGTCCTTTCTTATTGTAACCACAACCCTCACAGATTGTCTAGAAAATGATTTATTGAATTAACTACAGTTTTTAAAATTACCCATAAGTACTTCAAACATGTCTTTCATATATATTAATGTAAGTGACAACATAATTAATGTCCAAAAAAGACAAATATGTCTCAATTAAGGAGCATTACAAAAGAAGTCCAGTATATTGACTACCTACTCTTTACTTGCTTTTCTGCTAACAAATAGATCTGAATATGAGAAATTTAATAAGATCAAGATAAAATTATTTTTAAAAAACAAGTCAATAAGTTATATAAGAAGTTAAATACTAAAATTGAAAAGGTTTATCCCATAAAATAAGAATTTCAACAACAGTGGAATACAACGCATTAACAAACATGGCCACAAGGTGCATTACATCCTAGGAACCTCCACTTTCCACTTCCTTCCCTTATCAGTCTCTGACATCAATTGAGTAATCAATGAAAGACAAATGTTCGTGGCATTGCTCGGCAAACACGCAGGCATCCCAAAATTATTCACAGATAACAGCATTCAACAGGCCTAGCAGCATGAGAATATAAAGAAATTACAATATAAAGATACTCGTAACGGTGGAAATACATATTTTCGTAACGGTGGAAATACATATTTTTTTTGTGCATGCATATGCATTGGCGCTTGCACGTGAGAAATCATGTTACCTTGTATTCATCTATTGTGTCCTGCGCAAATGCAATATCCGTATCCTTTTCCCTGTGACAAGACATTAATGCTACTAAAAATCAATAGAATTATATAAAGATCAAAGGTAAAAATGCAGTTTATGCATCATTTCCTGCGTTAAGATATTAATACCGCAGCTAGTGGTTGAACGTTTTATCAGCAAGGAAAGTGCGTGTTTGACAGGTGATATTGGTACACAAGAAGGATATAGACATGTTTCTCTGGTAATATCGGTGCTTGAAAATAAATATTAACAGCAAAGAAAGCAGATGTTTCACAAATAGCATCGTGGACATAATAGGATAACTAGGCGACAAAGGAGTGCTTCGTAAACAAATCCTTGTTCAATTACATACCCCAGAATCTTTCAAGCTGCCACCACAATTCAATTTCGCTGAAAGCATTCTAGTCAAACCATATAAAGAGCACAAGCTAAGGCCATCTGGCTTGCCAACATGGGTGCAACTAGCAAATAAACCATGGTATTGTCTTGGAGGATTGTCATCGTTCTAAAATATAAAAATTAAAAAAATTTATTCCATCAGCATTTAATAATAAAAAGATCCAGTGGAAGTTAGGAACATGAGTTACATGACGAATTAGAGTAGACCGGATAATTGGAGAAAATTAAGGACCTTATCTAGGAACAATCTTTTATGAGTCATGACCCACCACTTCTCTCTCAGTGATATCTACCTTACATCCCATGATCAAAATGCTCGGCTTCAGGTAAACAAGGTAGGAACTCATTGAACGGGAAACTATTTTGCCTACCAGACAATTTCGACCGCCCTACAATTTAGTTATAATTTAAATCATCACTTTGTAAACCAATAGGCACCAGTGTACACAACTTCCAAGTGGTTAGCTTGTCATCATAACAGACATCAGTGTCTTTAAATTTATGGTTACTAATTGAATAGTGCACCCTCTTCGATAATTTCTCATGCTAGAATCGACACACGACTCAACCCCAAAACCACCACAAGTTCAAAAAAAACAAACAATTAATCATGAGAAGAGAATTAATACACTGATGCAATATCCCTCATTGTAGAAAATCACCTGCGCAATGGGTCCAAGTAGGTAGTTCTTAAAAACATCATGAGCACAATCGTGTTGGAAGTATGTGAATCCGTAGAACTTTTAGTTCGAATACATTTTAAAAGGACCAAGCTAGGTCAGATGGTCATATTACCTTTCGCCAAATGCCTCAAAGCTTGAATTTTACTAATTTATTATACATTTTTGTCAGTGTCGCAGAAAGAGACCGAGGCAGCAACTTAAGCTATCTGGCCTTCAAGCCTCTTTGGTTAAGGGGCCTCCTAGCAATCTAGCAGCCATCTAGGCAGTTCTAAGGGCTAAACTCCTAGGGAGGATCCATGACCCACCTGGCACTTTTGAAAACTCCTAGGGGCCTCTTTGGTTAAGGGGCCTCCTAGCAATCTAGCAGCCACCGAGGCAGCTCTAAGGGCTAAACTCCTAGGGAGGATCCATGACCCGCCTTGGCACTTTTGAAAACACTGATTTTATGATGCCATAGATCATGCACAAGGCACTTTCCAAGAATAGGCTTGAGACCATCTAATTGAGGTTGTCATGACTCATATTGCCCCTTTCCAATGGCGTGGCAGCCCCCGTCCCCATCATCAAGATCTCTTTAGTCTCAGTATTGCTGCTTGTGTCCTTGACTCCTTGTAATTTAAGAATAATAAACCTCAAGAAGTTAGATGCCTAGACATGTACTGGAGTCAGAGAGCCTTCGTAAATAGACTATAAAAGAAGAAAATGACATTGTCATTATAGATCTTAAATTGACATGTAAAACGCACATCTCTTTTGTATTTAACTTAACCTCTACATCTTAGTTTGCCTCATGAGTCAATTCCCACTTCCAACTACATGGAAACTCCCTTAAGAGCAAAAAGAAAGGCATATCACAAACAACAAAGCAAGCTGCGGCCCTTGTTCAACTCATATGTTTAGTATTGGTAATAAATGCTATTATCTAGATAAATAAAGTTGCAAACAATTTTGTAAACAAATTGAGTTTGCATGGGATTTTTGCCCAAACAGGCATTTTTTCAGTTATATATTCATCACCCACCACAACTTAGAGCATTGAACTCATTATTACAGAATACAAAACATACCAGGTTGCTTCAGCATACGAGAGACCTTGCCACTTGACTAAATATTCTGGTATTACATCATCACTGCTAGTTTTGCTGATTCTATCTGCAAATATTCTTTCAACCTGATTGTTTTACGTCACAAATTTAATCCAGAAGAACACCAAAAGAAGAAAAATATGAGAAGCATTAGCGATAACATAAAATAAAATCATGGTTGAAATATAAGAAATAAAACCTGGTTGTACTTGTTGAGGAGGTCTAACTCCATTTCCTTGCTGACATCATGAACTTCAGCCTGTTGCCGGAAATTGCAACCAACATTAAAAAAAAAGTATATACGAATTATAAAGTAGGTCAGATAACAAAGAAGAATAAGCCAGGATCAACTGTAAGTATTCACAGGCATATAAAACAAACATGCATGCATGACACCTAAATGCATACTTGCAGACTAGATATAAAAATGTATGTGTGGACACACACACTCTTCTGCATAAAACATGAGCATCTAGGCATGTCCTGTGATTAAAACAAGATGGCCAGTTATAAAGAAACCAAATACCTCATCAATCTGTCAGAGCAGTTTATTGACCTCAATAATTTTAAGGTGGTAACTATTCACAAAAGGAAAGTACCCACATAGCAACTATAACTTCAATGAAATGCTGCTTCTCGGATGAATATTTCAATGAACTTGATACCCAATAGTAAACACAAACTACAGGCTAAATGATACTTAAATGGAAGAAAATAAATAAATTTAAAATGTTTCCGCTGAAAATTGGTAAAAGCATAAATAGGGTATAACTTAAATTTACAAAGAATACGAATTAAGACAATTGGTTAGGAGTGCACAAAAAAATTGAATATCAAAAATTCATCCAACAACCAGAATCAAATAACAGCCACTCACATTCAGTCATAGGGTACTAAGATGCGTGCATGAAATATGTTTTCAAGGTATTTGGTTTAGTCAACATAAGGAAACTGAAAAATGAAGGTTTTATCATTTTTAAAAGTAGCTGTAAAATACATCTCTTCTTTTTATCCAATGAGAAATCCATAAGCTAACACGTGTATATTAAAACTTGCCGAGATTTTACTTCTACAACATAGCAGGCTATTCAACTATCACAGGCTAAGTACAGTGCATCAACCTACCATGGCAAGATTATCATAACTTTTGAGTGACAAAAGGTAAGCAGAAAGAAAAATAATTGCCACAAATGCAAGCAACTTATCTGGTTGACTCGGTATCACTTGTATAATTGCCATGTATATAATTACCTCCTCACGTGACAAAGCATTCTTATATTTTCTTTCTTCACTTGCTCGTTTCATGTAGTTCATAACCTTCTTGAAGCCAGTAAGCTGTTATTTATCATGTCATCACATGAGCAGAAAATATTTCAACTTTCAAAAAATGATATGCATAAAAATGAAAACAAGGAAAGTGTTCATCTGCACATTGTCTGAAGAGAAAAGTTGGCTGCTGCAAGATGGTTTAAGGCTTACATTCTGGAGATCAGAGAATGATTTCCATTGACAATGTAAATATGACTGGCTTTTCCATTTAATATAGAATTCAACGTTATCCCATTCAGGTTCAGAATCGGACATGGTGCTCAATACACTGGGTAGTGTTGATTTGTTTTTTTATAGCAGCTTCAGCCGTGCCCTTTGCTGGTGCCACAGTACCCTTTCAATTGAGTCACTATCATCTTCATCAGCATCATCCTGAAGAGTCAGTTTAGCGAAATGATTTAAAAAGATTTAGACAATGTTATTATTATCACACAAATTATTATTGTTAGCAAATTAAAAAATAGGTAAAGTAAAACTTTAAAAGAAGTTCTAATGGCATATAATGTGTATAGAAAAGAACAGAGTAAAAAACTAAATGCAGCTGTAGGTCCACATGGTTTCTTGTGATAGGAAACAAAAAATTGTGATTCTCAATGTAGTGAACATACAGGTGCATTTACAAGTCATGAATTTTAATTAAATGCAACTAGATACTGGTTCCTAAGACATTTAACCACCAAAACAAAATCGTGAACTAGGACTCATGCTGATAGACTAGTTATTATTATGAATTATCACTTTCCAGTGCACATGGAAAAGTTTCAGCTCCCTCTTTCAATTTCTGATTCACACATTTTAAGTGGGAATTCCAATTACATAGCTTTCATAAAGAAATCCTAGAACTGAATAACAGATGGAACTAGAACCAGCCAATTACAAGCATAGACACCATTTGAATCTTTGAAACTCCAGAAATTGGAGATTCACAGTTTTCTATTACAAGTAACCAGCTAGACCCAAAAACAGAAAAGTTCTGGAAGGTGACAATTCCCATAAAAGAAAGGGGTTATTAGGTTTGAAGTTATCCACAACACATTCTGTCAACTTAAGTCATAAATTGCTACAGAAACTTCCACCAGTATCTT
Source organism: Agave tequilana (assembly GCA_038442645.1). NCBI lineage: Eukaryota > Viridiplantae > Streptophyta > Magnoliopsida > Asparagales > Asparagaceae > Agave > Agave tequilana. Next base: position 76,304 of record JAVJIF010020795.1, on the reverse strand, counting down.
ACTGAAAATTAGCAAGCTGCTTGCATAAAAATTTATATGAAGAAGTTTCACGAAACTTCTAGGAATGAGAAGAACTAAACTCTACAAATAACTTAAATCGAATTAACGAGTTGCTTGCATAAATATTTACGCAGAAGTTTCAGATAATTTCCAGGAAGATTGAATTGAAACCTACAAAGAATTTTAAATCAATTTTAAAACTGATTACATCCATTCCACTTCAAATGAAACTTTATGACACAATTATTAAGTATTAAATGTCCACCATTTTAACAGTTAAAAGCATTGAAAAGTTGAGGAGAAACTAGAAACTGTTTTTTCTGTTTCCTTTTATTTTGTTTTAAAGTAAAAAGTAGGAGTTGAAGATTGAAAACACACCTTCTGAGACTTGGCTGTTTTCTCTTCATCTTCTTTTTCACTTTCTTCACTTTCAATATAAGATACTTTTCTCACAGTCCTACCAGATGTACGAAGTTCACTACTGTGTGAATTGATACTCACATAACCTGTTGATCGGCCACCACCCTTCTTACGTGACTGCAATGACTTTCTGGTTTTACGGCTAAAGTCTTCATCACTATCCTGTTCAGAGTCTTTTTCAGATGATTCTTCTTCATCTGAAAAAGTTCTCCCTCTTTTCCGCTGAATATGTACAGACGATTTGTTATCTCTTGTTGACTTTGGCCTGCGTCCCACCTTTTGCCGTTTGGCCCGGCACCGATTGTCAGCATACTCCAAATCTTCATCATCTGAGAGATCATCATCGTCATCGTCATCGTCATCTTCTTCATTATCATCAAAATCATCACTCTCTGACATTTTAGCCTGCCATAAATATAAAAGGTCATTTTATACAATTCATTCTAAATTCCAATATTTTAAGGCAACCAGAAGGTGATGATTTCATACATCAAGCTGCATAGATGTGATGAAAGAACAGAAATTACTACTTTTAGATACATTACAAATATGAAAATAAAGTCTTTGCCAAAAAAAAGATCTCCCTTCCAATCAGAAAGATGTTCAGATAATAATATTAAGAGATGGACTTTCATCCCTTCAGAGGAGATAAAATCTCCTCATTTTGCACCAATGGATACTCCAATTCACTAGTACAAAAAGTGGGATCGCATCATCCCCACCTTTTTGGATATCTCACATTCCCCGCATTTGCCTCCAAGCCATCAGATTCAAAGATCCGATGGGCAAAGAGAGAACCACCTCCTCTTTGGAGCATAGTTCAGCCCTAATATTAAACGTTGGAAGTTAACAGTCCCAAACTAAAAAAATAAAATAAGATAAAATAAAATAAAATGTGCACGCGCGCGCAGAGAGAGAGAGAGAGAGAGAGAGAGGGATATCCATTTTCCATCTTCACCAAGTCCATGCAGATAAAATTAGACCCTAAGATTTGAAATATAATGGGTATACATCAAACTGGACAATGACGAAGACACTTGAAAGCCATGCCACCTACTACAACTCAAGATAAATTATCAGAGACTAAAAAAGGATCAGACAAGCAGATGGAGTTCTGATTCTGTTAGGTTCTTCAAAATGAATATAAATAGTATTAAAGAGGGTCCAAATTCCTATAAAGCAAATCAAAATGGATCTGATAATCATTTTATAATATAGCTCTTTCTAAACAACTAAATACTTAAAAGTTAAAACAAACATCAAGGAACATTGAAAACGCTCGAGCTAGCAAGATTGCATCAATAAGCCAATATAGTTTTAGTCGGCCTTTCTACAAGTTCTTGCTTTGTTCCTTTTTCTGTCGCTCTCACTACAAGCAACAGGGCCTTGTGCTTCAGCTCTTGAGTTGTCTTCGCAGGACTTGAGTTGTCTTGGTAGGAGAACCTGTAGGAGCGAGCCAAGTTAGGTTAAGATAGAACATGAAGATTGAGCGATTTAGTTTCGTTGATTGCAAGTAAGGCGCTAGCACTTATTGTTGAAAGAATATGTCTACATACAACATCAAAGGGCTTCTCAAAAGTTTAAGCCCCGAAGGCAGCTCTTGATTTCCAAACTACCAGCTCTCACACTGAAAGAAGCGACAGGCATGGGAACTTTTCCTTTCATTGAGCTAAAACTTGTTCCTAACTACCAACATGAATAGCCTTGGCGGCAATGTTCAGTATTTAGAGAAAGCTCCGTTCGGGCTTTCACCACCTTAGTTCAAGCGGTTTACGAGTCTGGTATCAGTTGAGATAATAGCAAGCCCTAGATGGCCTTTCACATCAAACTCCACTTAATTTTGCTGGATTTCAGCACTATTAAGGCCCTGAGGGTCATTTCCTGTGAAATATAACAGTTAGTTATCCACTTTTACTGCCTTCACCAAGTTGCTTTTTGCATAATTCGAGCACTAGCTGTCCAATTATAATCTCGTCATTCTCATAATCATCCATTGCTCTTCAACTTGTCCAAACTCCAAACCATCTTAAAGAATTCTCCTCTTTGTCGAATTTGCCAACTTTCTGAGGTATAAAGCATGGTTGATCTTATATCCCACCTGTAAAATCTTACTTCCAATTTCTAGATATTTGTGGACACACTGTCTCCAAAAGCACTTCTCCATTTCAGACATCTTTCTTCAGTTCAATAAGCAACATCCTTCCCCACATCCTAGACATGATGGCTGAGAAAGACGTGAACCCAGAGGGATGACAATTATCCTCTTGGTCTCTTGTATATTTCTTACCCATGCAAACTATTCCTTCAATTCTTCTCATAGTTATATAATGTTGCAGTTCATATGTATTGTCATCTCCAAAGTTGCACTTTTGAAGGAAAAAAAAATCATTTCTAGTCTCACGGGCTAATTGAAAACCCTTGCCAATTAACAGAAGGGATGGAACTTCATCTTGAATATGCCAAGTAACTAATCCATAATTAAAACAAATAGTTAAAGATTTGAAGCCAATTTCCATGTAAGCTTGTGATCATAGGGAGGATCTCTCTCTCCTCCAATTGCCCCATGTTAGTTACTATTGTATCGTACATGTTCATGAATGCACTAGTTTCTGTCCAGAATAGAGGCAGATAGGGTGGAGAAAATTCAACAAGATCTAACATAAAAGAATTTTATAATTGGAAAACACCAAAAATTGTGCATATATTCCAATACTCACTCAAATTCTACTTTGTATTTCGAGAATTTTTTTTTTTTTTTTGGAGGGGGGTGAGAGAAAAGATAGTTATCACAACTATCCTAATCTAAGTTGATCAGTACACATCTTGCCCAAGTTCCAGGGTAACCCATGACTAAATAGTTTCTTCCATGGATAGAATTCTTATAGTCAATCATATTTGCATGTGGGCCAATCCATGTTGACATTTGGAGAACCTTAGCTTTGAATCTTCTTAAGATGTTTGGAAGCAATATGACTTCGTAGGCCAGTTATCCGGAGAATTTCTAGAGGAGAGGATAAGGATGACCTTGTGACCGGATTGGATAAGTAGATTATGCATTCAAGCAAGGCAATCAATTTCCAGGTGGAATTGATATGTGTGATGTTATAAAATATATTCTATTGCATAAATCTGTACAAGGGATTCACATCAGTTTCCTGGATGAAACAGGTGAGGATTTGGTAGACTTCGCAGCTTTTAACTATTGAAATCTAAGTAATATGAGGTGCATATTGACTGGTGGAAATTTGATTTCATTAATAGTTAGAGCTCTGATAATTTTGTAAGCTTAGTTCTCTTGTATACATATGTATAAATACATACAAATATACATTACTACGTAAGCGTGCATGCGTGCATATATACACACACACACATACATATGCATATATGGTGAAGATAGATTAGCGTGCTGGTAACACTCCTATCTCCTAAGGAGGAGGTTCCAGGTTCTATTCCCACACTTGTATGAGGAGTCGGGCTTAAGTATTCAGCATGGGGTGTGAGTATTTACCTCTCAAATATAAATATAAATATAAATATAAATATATTATATATGGAGAGGCTTTAGCACTCCTTGGGCATAATTGAATTAAGCCCACATATAAAATATTCAACAAAAATGGATGATCCAATCCGTTCATCTTGAACTAAATGTTCTAAAAGGCTTATGACAAAAAGTTACATGCTTTGCAAACCATTTGCTCATGCATTAAATAGTTGTAAAATGAACGATTTCTAATTGTCAAAAAATCATTTATTTTGTCACCACTTAAAACATAGGTAAATAACCTTCAAAATGAAAGATTTTTTGTGTGTAGAACCTTTTACAAAATGTAGGTTAAGATGAACAGAATGGATCATCTAATTTCATTGCATGATATGCATTCTTGCAGGTGGGCATAAACTTAGTATTAAAGCCTCACCCTATATATGTAATGATTAATTCGTTTTTTGTAAAATATATTTTAATCATTTTTGTTTAAGAGTATCAAGATCCACCGTCATTGTATTTAAGCTTTTCATTGTTCATGGCTTCCCCGCTAGCTTATGAGCAATCGTACTCACCCTAGCATCATAAATGAAACGGCTAAACTTATCCATTCAAAAAGGATTTTATCAATTTAATTACCAAGAAGAGTGTTTAAACTTTAACCTACCTGCCTATTCTCCATGAACAGTAACTTGTCGTGACTCTTTCTTTGTTTTTATCTTTTCTTTGCATATCAGTCATGTTCTGGAAGATTAGAAGTGAGCAACAATTAATGACGAAAATGAGTGAAAATCACTGGAGACGAGCAAGGTTTAAAAATCTCCATTTCAGTCTTCGTCCAAAAGTTTGGTAATCTTTTTTCAGTTTTGGGTTCATAGTTTTTGCATTTGAGTATATAATAACTTACTTATTAAAAAAGATTCAAAGAACTAAGACTACTTTGTAAGCATCTCTCTCATTCCTCATACCTAGTTTGCATATGGGAGTAGCTTGGCACTCTAAGTGCAATGTCCTCACGAGGCATTTGCTTTCATATGTGCTAGCTTCTAATATGAGCTTTACAATTAAAGGAAAGCCCCATCTTCAACCATTGTAGGCTTCGCTACTTGGCAGTGTGAGTTCTTATCCTTTGCATTAGTTACAGATGACCTTATTAGACACATTTTTTAAGAAAGTCACATTTGACTAACGATATTGTATTGTTGATAAGTTTAAAGAAGTATAATTTCCATTAAAGGTGGAAGAAACTTGATCTAAGAAATTTGGAACTGTTGCCACAAAATTAGAATAATGAAACGTATTTTAGCAAATCTGTGAAAAGAAATGAGCGTACAATGCAAATTGACAACTAAGAAAATAACTTGAAGTGACAATTTTTGCTACTTAGGTTCCATCACTCATCATAATAGTGAGATCAAGATGGATGTGATTCATAAAATCATAGTGGGAATAGTTAAAAGTAGAAAGTGCTTCTCAAGTATTATGTGATCATAGAAATACCCATAAAATTGGAGCACAAAATCAAGTTGGCTATAAGACCAACAAAGCTTCATGAGTAAACCATTGTCCAAAGGGGCATGTCTGAAAATTTGTGGAGCTAAAATGAGAATACTGAGAGGATTGAGTGGCTAGGAGATAGGACATGACTTGAGAATATCTGAAAAAGTTAAGATAGAGTAAAGGACAAACCAGGAAATAGCCCTTCTAAAGATAAAGATTATGGCTTTGATTATAGTGAAAAGTTCTCCCAAACTGGAGCTTCCTGAATACTGAAAGTTTCATAATTCATATAGCCAACACCAAAGGATTGAGATAAAAGGCTTTATCATTATTTTTGTTCTTCTTCCATATTTCCACCTAAACTAGTCAACATTTAGGGACCGTTTGTTTCGCGTAAAACTCCGTAATTCGTAAATGACTTACTACCCAGTTACAACTATGGCGTTTGTTTGGACCGTAATTCGTAAAAGACTTACGTAACTCAACTAACACTCACTTGCAACCCAGTTATCACTCACTTACAGCCCAGTTACAGTTAATTTTGTGGTCATACAAATTTGTAATATTTTTTTATATTAATATTAAAAAATTTTAATATTTAACTTTTTAATATTTATTTGCAGTATTAAAACTTTTAAAATCACCAAATAGTTAATTTTGTGGTTAACTTTTTCACTTACGACTTATACATTACGACAACCAAACACCGTAAAGTACAATACACTTTCCCACTTTACAATTTTATATTACCAACCAAACACCGTAAAATTTACATACATGTAACTCATTTACAATTGTAAAAGACTTTACCAATTACAACTACGAATTACGGCCAGTTACGACAACCAAACAGACCCTTAGAGAAGCTCATCTTTTTTGTACCCTCAAAAGGTTAAAAAAAGGCACTAGCTGAAATTTTGCATCTTATACTAAAAGAAGAGAAATATCCACAAGAAAATTTTAAAGTGCATAGGACCAGTGCAATCCAAATGGATGATGAATGGTTAAGGGCTTATAAATCTGCACTAGAAAAACAAATGAATGACTAAATCCCTGAGGTTTAAGTTGATCTTTTATCTTCTTTTTTTCTTTTCCTTTTGGTTTTTTATTTATTTATTTATTTATTTATTTTTTTTTTTTTTGGGGGGGGGGGGGACGTGGGGTCATAGGTAATATTCTACTCCATGAACTGTGTTCTTTATTTAGCTTCTGCCATTAAATTTATTAAGAAATTAGTAAATAATATGGTTGTTAGTTGTCCATAAATTGCATATTACAAGGGCCTTTGGAGTTATGTCTATCAAGAATGAGTTGGAAGGAAATGGACCTTGATAAGACCAGTTTGACAACTTTTGTCCTTGGGCAATTTGGGATAATTTAGCTTTATATGTATATTATGGTTAATTACTTTTCAAGTGAAGAAAACCATGCTTATAAATTTATAGCTTGAGACTGTGTATATTAATAATCTATATCAATGGAAGAAAAAGGTTGTTTATTGCTTAAAGGCATTCACACCAGCTAGTAGTTTCCCTTCCACAGGGGATGATAAGACAATGTTTAATCTATTGAGTCAGAGGATGCTTCTGTATAACAGTTACCCATTATCAAAAGTGGTGCAATCTTTACCTAAGGCAGTAACTTTCACGGTAACATGTTTCCTACAGTTTTGCCTTCTATTTGACAGATATAATGAAGGAAAAAGACAAAGCAGATGTTCTGAAGTTTTTAATAGAATAAGCATTTAAATGTTGAATCTATCTAAAAGAGAAAATTGTTGAGAGAATTGAGGAAATTACATCTTAGAGGAATCCTACCATAAATAGTGGCAAAACTGGCAATCAACCACAACAAGAAATACATGATACAGAATGAAAAGGCCATGTGCTAACCTTATTCTTCGCACTCTTTCCTGTTTCACCAAAATCTGGCTCAAAATCAGCATCATCTGGATCATCTTCTGCAACAAACAAGAGAAGTAAAGTTTAAACTTTAAACACTATTCACACAAGCAGAAAGTGGAAATCATTAGCCAAAAAAAAGGAGAAAGAAATGCATGTGAATATTGCCAGAAAAACACAAGTATTTGGCAAGTTAGCAATACATTTACATAGATAAGAATAAGACCTTCTTCCTCGACGCTTTCCTCGTAATCCTCATCCTCATCATATTCATCATACTTGGCAGCCTTGGAACTCTTGGTTGCATTCTTCATAACAGGTACTGGCCTCATTGGCAATCTCGAACCTGGGATACTTGTAAGATTCAGACCTCGACCATGCAAAGAATCACTTTGCTCTTTTCCGTCCTGCTCATAATAATCATCAGACAGCATCTCATCTGCAGGAACATCAATCTGCCCTCTCTGTAACTGCTCACCATCCTTCTGCCAATCAGAATCTTCATCAGAATTAACTGCAATTACCTCGTCATCCTTTTTACCATCAACTTGCTCATCTTTACTTCCCCACATAGGCTGACAGTCTTTCAAAAGTTTGAACCCCAAGTACCGGATGGACCTATTCTTTTTCCTTGCTTAGCATTCCCACCGGAAGCATCGCTCTGCTGCCTACCAGCATCCGATGGCTCCCCTTCACTTTGGTACTGGTCTTCCTCCTTCAACTCCCCGTCCTTCTCCACAAAATTCAAGTCCATTTGTCTATTATTCCCTGCTGAAACATAATCCCCCTCCGCATCATTATCCCCTCCCTTTTCATTCAAGTCATGATCTGAGTCCATTGCGTTCCCAAAGTTCCTAAAGAATGCCATTGCCTAATCTCATGTAATCTCACGCTGAAATGGTAAGAGAAAGGCAAGGATTTAGCCTCATTCTAAATGACCTCAACCTCGAGCTCTAAGTCAGTTTTAAAATTAAAAAAAAAAAAAGATCCTGATATATTCAAGTTGGTTAATGAAGCAAAATTCCATCCATAAACCCTAATTCCAACACAGCACATACTGAAATTTCATTCAATTCAATGAAGCAATCAACGAATTCAAAATCAGTAATTTTTGGATTCAAACCAGCAATCTCAATACAAAGCGGATGAAATCTAATGCAACAGGAGCATTATCAAAGTTCCGGATAAAAATCTTAATTCTAAAAGGCCGAATCGAAAGTCAAACCGAGTCCAAAAGCGAAAACCCCAGAAAAAACGAAATCGATAGCCGATCAGCCCCAGACCGATCAAATCCACCAGCAAATTCAACGGATCGGAAGATAGCACACTCAAAACAGATCAAATCCCCACCCACAACCAAAAACCTAATCAAAACCGCGAAATTCGCGATCGCGGGCCAACGGTCCAAACCCAAAGCTCACTGAAAAACGATCGCAGTGAGGCGAACAAAAGACAGAACAGACTTTTCGAATCGAGATCGTACCTCGATTTTTGAATAGGGAGACAGCCAGGGGCAGCGCAGGTTAGCAAACGTGCCCCGGGGGCAGGAAGGGGCGGGGAGGGGTGGCGGCGGGATCGCGAGGGGGTCCGGGGAAATTTTCAAAAATGGTTTTCGAATTTTCTTTCGACAATTTTTTTTTTCTTTTTTCGGCAGTTGTATTTGTTTAAAAAAGGAATCGAACGGGACCGGGGGGGGGGGGGGGGCGGGCGGGCGGCGTATTGGCAGCGGGTTTTGGCCGCGTATCGGCGGTATCGGGCGGTGAGTGAGGGAGAGGGGATGGGTTTCGAGGCGGAGGGGAGAGGGGGAGAGAGGCTATCTGAGATATGACGGGGGCAAAAGGGTGAAATGGGGGTGATTTTTATTTTTATTTTCCACCAAGGATTACGTGTTTAGATTTTGATCTCTCTCTCTAGAAGAACTCTGTTTGTTGGGGCACCCGAAATTCATTGGGTTGAGATTTGAGAAGGGTGAGGTGGGCCAATAGGTAATTGACGCGTGTAACAGGCAGATGGCGGTCCAAGTGTTACGAGAGACATATTATAAAAGAACCAATTCTGTATTAACACGTGAGAACGTTAGAGTGACTCACTTATAATATTATAAAAGTTTCAAAAACTTAAAAGCTTTGTTCTCTTAAAACTGAACATCTTATCCACATGTCAAACTCTCTTATAATATGTGTATGTGGCTCACAAATATGAACCGACTCTGACCCAGGGGCTTCCAGGATAGGGCAATTGTTTCAGGAAGGATTTTTCAACACCCAAGACTTCAAAACTTGACCTCTCTCTCCCTTGTTGAGAAGAGAAGGGAAATATCTAGCGGGCACTAATAGATTCTTCTTGAATAAATCTTAGCCATCTTATTTTATACCTTTTATTATTTTTCTCTTCTTTTCTTTCTTTCGGTAAAGGGTGTATAACAAGGACTTGCATCTAAAATATCTCACAGAGCTCCAAGTTTTGTATTTTTCTCACACGATCAAGGTCTTGGGGTAACTTTTGTATTTTCTTTAGAATTGAGCTTTTTTCATGAGTCAAAAATCCACTTAAAGTTATCTCATGTAGAAAGAATTACAATGCATCTATAGTATAATTCAATTTACTTATATTAAATTATATGTGTATGTCTATCTAAATTGTGTTGGCCCAAAGGCCTATCACTCTAGTTTTGATGATGATCAACTCATATAGTTATAGTACTAATGATCTTGTGTTTATTTAGTCTCAGATTTGTGATCAAGATCTTAGTAGGTGCGTAGCTTCAACAAAGGATTAAAAGTCAAGTTTTGGAGCTAGCACGGTTTGATTCAAGAGCTTGTGCATCAAGACCACATCAAGTACTCAAGAGGAGTCTAACTCGTTGGATCATGTTTGGACCAAGTCAAGAAGATGTGAAGACTTCAAGTGAAGACCTTCAAGATCAAGACTTGTGTCTAGGTTTGTTTTTATAAGATTTTGTTTTTAGACAAAATGTAAAGGATAGAATAGTTGGTGGATTGCTCGAGTATATCTTACACACACACTCTTGACTTAGATAAGTTTTTCATAAAAGAATTTATATTTTGGAAAAATACAAAAGAGTTTTCTTTTAGAAAAATACCGGTTTGGTTTTTGGAATTCAAAGTTTATATGTTTTAACCAAAACCATGTTTAGTGCTTAATGTCAAAAACATAGATATTTTACCATATATGTGTAGAGGATCATAACCATACACACTATGCTTTAAAGGAGTTTAAAATATCTTGTTTTTGTATTTGGAGAAATTTTGGAAAAACCAATTTTGGAAAAATACAGTTTTCGTCTTTAGCTAAAATTTCCAAGTTACAAAAATAGTTCAAATTGTTTGTAACATGTCTTGATTTTGTTCAAGCATGTTTGATTATCAAAGTATAATGTTAAAACTATTTTTGTAGATTTTTCATAATTTTATGGGATTTATTTAAGAAATAAAAACCAAGTTTTTTCATCCCAAAATTGACCTGTCTGGCTTCTGCCGGTCGACCGGACCGGTCGACCGTGCTTGAAGTCGGTCGACCGGGCCGGTCGACCGACGTGCACAGAACGTGCACGCCAGGATTGCTGGAGGGCCGGTCGACCAAACCGGTCGACCGCAGAGAGCTTCTGCTCTCTGGAAAGCCCCGGTCGACCGGGCCGGTCGACCGGCCGGTCGACCGCTGGCTCAACGGTCAGAATTCTGACCGTTGGCCGGTTGACCGGGCGGTCGACCGACAGGCCAATCTGGCTCCCAACGGCTAGTTTTTCTAGCCCTATAAAGTGGAGTTTTTGGGGGCTTTTTTCTACAAGATTTTGAGAAGAGTTTTGGGCTAGTTTTGTATACCCATTTCAGTGGTTATATCCACATGTTTTAGAGCTACATTTCCAAATCAAAAGAGAGTTTTTATCAAGAGTGTTTAAAAGTGATTCTTGAGTTTTCATCCACCATTTCAATCCTAATTTTCTCACACAAACACTTGAGCTATCCTTTGCTATATCTACCTATAGGGATATTTGTTGTGAGAGGATTTTAGGTGATCAAAGTGTTGTGATCACCAAAGTTCTACTTTTATACTTTGAGGAGGCGGACTTGCGGGTTCGCGGTGTTTCGGGTTCTAGTGAGAACTCGGTGTTTGAGGTGCGGCCTCGGCGAGCTTGTGGGCTTGCGGTGTGTACAGGACTAGAGAGTCCAAGAGTTCTAGTGGGAACTCCTTGTAGGTGTTGCGGCACCGAGTGATCCGGTGGGATCGGTTTATAGTGAAAATCCTTCAAGTGTGAAGGCGGGGACGTAGAGTAAGTGTGCTCGAACCTCGAAACAAATCTCCCGTGTTTGCGATTGCTCACTCTCTATCTCTTACTCTTATTTATATCTTGCATGCTTTTATTGCTTTCATATTATATGCTTGATATATATTGTAAGCTTAATTGTTATATGCTTGGGGATTGTTTGCTAACACTTGTATTCAACCAAGAGAGCCAACGCGGCACCTCAACTCTTATTTAGAGGAATCTTGAGGAGTTAGTCCAGAGCCCTTCACGGGGAATCCGGCTACACTCTTGTGTTATACGTGGTGTTTAGTGTAATAAGTTTTAATTTGCATTAAATAGTTTTTAATTCCGCATTTAGTGACCATAAGATTAGTCATCACCTATTCACCCCCTCTAGGTGATTTACAATTGGTATCAGAGCCAAGTGCTCTTGATTTGGGTCTTACAACCTAGAGTTAAAGATCCTCATTTTTTAGGCTAATCACAATATTTGTACACACACCATGTATTTCATGTCACTTCCCACCTTTGACATTCTTAACATCCAAACTTGGAAAGTTAAGATGTCTTTGTACCTCAAAGGCCTAGGTATTCATGTTTATTTTATCACTACTAGAGTTTCCTATTGTTTAAATGGCAAAAAATATTGAGGTTAATGCAAAGGCCATTCATGCTTTGAAAAGTACCCTAAATGATGAATATTTATCTAGGGTTTCTAATATTGATTCGGCTTTTGTAGTTTGGAACACCATCATCTCCCTTGACGAAAAAGAATAATATTATGCGGGGAGCAACTCGGATGTTGGAAGTGACGCTTCCAACTTGTGCTACATGGTCCAAGGGGATAACCCCCTTGAGGTAACTACCGAATCCGAGGTAGAAGAAGATGTTGATATGACTTATGATGAGCTTGAATCTTTTTGTCAACAACTTCTAGAAAAATATGAAATGCTTAGAAAAGATAACAAGAAAATGAAAAATAAAATGGATTGCATGTTAAAAGAAAAGGATTCATTTGAAAATATTTTAAAAGAAAATGAGTCTTTTAAAACTAAGATTGCATGTTTTGAAAAAGAAAATGAAAATTTGAAAAATGAAAATATTTCCTTAATTTCTAAATTAAATGATCTTTGTAAAGGAAACACTATTTTGAAAAATAAAGTTGTTTTGGTGGAAAAACAAAAAGAAGTTGCTTTAAATGAAAACACTTCTTTAAAAAGAAAATTTGTTGAAAAAGAAAAAGAAAATGTTTCTAAAAAGAATAAGAAAAATGATTCTCTATCTCACCATACTTTACATGCCACCATTAATCAAAATGAGATTAAAGTTTTGAAAAATAAAATAAAATGTTTGAGCTCAACTTTGAGCACATGTGCATTTAATCATAAAAGATTGGAGTCCTTGTTTTCAAAGAAACAAACTCCACATGTTCATGCACATCATTCACATCATGCATATTCACTATTTGCAAGCCACGATCACACTCATACACATATGCATCCTAAGATGTACAAATGTACACATTGTGGCCGCAAAGGCCATTTAGCAAAATTTTGTTTTGATAAGATACATCATGTAAATTTTGCTAATAAAAATGTGGGTTCCTTACAAAGCTAACCCCCAAGGACCCAAAAGAAAATGGGTACCAAAATCCCTTTGTGTTTGATGTAGGTGAGGGCTCTCACATGACGTGAGAGGATTGGTGCCTTGGTGGTGGATGCATGAACTTGATGGACATACTTTTGATGCACCGCTATCAAGGAGGTTTGGTGGGACAACCACCATGTTTTGGAGTCTTAGAGCATAGTTCTTTGGTTTGGTAATTATCCCTAAACTCCTACTTTTGTTTACATGCTTTTCATTGATGATCTTTAGCATGTTCATATTTTTTGTGCTTCATGTGGTAAATACTAGTTTAAATATAGTTTTTATTAAAACTTGGATATATATATATATGTACAAGTAGTGAGCAACAAATTGATTCATATATATTTGCACTTCATTGTTCATTTGTACTCACTATATACACATGTATAGCCTAGTTTTGATGATTTTCTCATTTACACTTGTTTTGCCAATTTCATGTTTTACTTCATGTATATGTATTTTGTAAGCAAATCTAATAAATATACATGTATACCCCATGAGTCATTTGCCTTCATGCAATTTACATTATGGACTCTTTTTATATTTGGGATATGTATGCATATTGTTAGGATTGAATAAAAACATACATATACCTAGAAGTTTATTTTTAAGATGAAAAATGAATTTTTATGATTTTCATCTTTATATGAAAAATAAATTTTCATGTTTGTTTTTGAGCTTCATTGATTATCTTCATGAAAAATACTAATTACATGATTTTTGTACACTCACACTTTATTTTGTTTATTCATGACTATATTTCATGATCACTTTGAGCTTTATGGACCATGAGTGTCGAATTTTGTGTATTTAGTATGGTTCATGATACATATGATTTGGTTTCATGTTTTGAAGGATATTTAACTAGTATATCAAAAATTACTCTTAACTAGTTATTATTCTTCAATTGTTAGTTTATGAGTTATATACTTGATTTACATTGTTATTTTCAATTGGTATCTCAATTGATATTCATTTTGTATATACTCATACTGTGTTTTCTATATATGTATGCTTCATAATTTCCATAATATCAATTCCTATTAGTATTTTCATTCTCATACATATATATGATTTGTTTGTGCTTGATTCTCAAGATATTTACATGTTTAAAGCACAAAGTATGTTTTTGCTAAGCTTAATTTAAATCTTTATTTTCAATCGATTTCTCAATTGATATTTTAATAAGCTTATGCATTATTTTAAAATTGATATTTTTATCGATATCAAAAATTTGCAATAATCTTCAATTGGTATCTTTTGATTGCAATTGGTATCAAAATAATTTTCAATTAGTATCAATATGATTGTATTTTGATAATTTCAAAATTTGTAATGTTTATTTTGATTAAAATTCAAAATTTGTAATGTTTATTTACAATTAGTATCTTAAAATTTGATTGATTTCCAAGTGGTACCTTTAAAAATGTTTGTATATGATATCTTAAAATTTGATTACAAGATATCTCAAAATTTGTTTTATTGAGGAAAATTCAAAATTTTGTTTTAATATGAAATTTTGAAAATTAAAAATGTTTTGATTTGTATTGCATATATGCAAGGGGAGCTTAACATCTCTTCTACATATAAATTCATGTTGAGTGTATCTTATATTGAGGAGCTGGACAACTCTTCTTTATGCGGTACACGTGTGTAGAGGGAGCTTCACATTTCCTCTTATGCATTACATATTATGCGTTATGTGAATTAGGGCTTGTCATCCCTCTTTCATGTAATGTATATGTGTAGGGAAGTTAACTTAGCGTCTTCCTCTTCATGAATGTATATCGCATATATCTCTTTATTGGTTGATTTGATTTCACCTCTTTGTTGATTTTTATTTTTGACACAAAGAGGGAGAACATTTAACCCCTTTGTTGATGATTGACAAAAAGGGGGAGAAGTATTTTAGTATATATGCATGTTTTGGAAGAAGATTTATGTTTATGCATATATGTTTTATTTTGCAAAAAGGAGAAAAGAATTTGATGAGTTTGTGTTTAGTTAGCATGTTTATCTCCTTGTATTTGCATACATGTTTATGTGCTTTCATTGCATATTTATTATTTATTGTGATGCATGAGTTAAGGGGGAGCTTCTTTGAAGCTTTACTTTAATCCATGCATGTTTTGTGTTTAGTTAGCATGTTTATCTCCTTGTATTTGCATACATGTTTATGTGCTTTCATTGCATATTTATTATTTATTGTGATGCATGAGTTATGGGGGAGCTTCTTTGAAACTTTACTTTAATCCATGCATATATAACTCCATGAGTTTTGTCATCATCAAAAAGGGGGAGATTGTTGGCCCAAAGGCCTATCACTCTAGTTTTGATGATGATCAACTCATGTAGTTATAGTACTAATGATCTTATGTTTATTTAGTCTCAGATTTGTGATCAAGATCTTAGTAGGTGCGTAGCATCAACAAAGGATTTAAAGTCAAGTTTGGAGCTAGCGCAGTTTGATTCAAGAGCTTGTGCATCAAGACCACATCAAGTACTCAAGAGGAGTCTAACTCGTTGGACCATGTTTGGACCAAGTCTAGAAGATGTGAAGATTTCAAGTGAAGACCTTCAAGATCAAGACTTGTGTCTAGTTTTATTTATAAGATTTTGTTTAGATAAAATGTAAAGGATAGAATAGTTGGTGGATTGCTCAAGTATATCTTACACACACACACTCTTGACTTAGATAAGTTTTTCATAAAAGAATTTATATTTTGAAAAAATACAAAAGAGTTTTCTTTTAGAAAAATACCGCTTTGATTTTTGGAATTCAAAGTTTATATGTTTTAACCAAAACCATGTTTAGTGCTTAATGTCAAAAACATAGATATTTGACCATATATGTGTAGAGGATCATATCCATACACACCATGCTTTAAAGGAGTTTAAAATATCTTGCTTTTGTATTTGGAAAATTTTGGAAAAACCAATTTGAAAAAATACAGTTTTCGTCTTTAGCCAAAATTTCCAAGTTACAAAAATAGTACAAATTGTTTGTAACATGTCTTGATTTTGTTCAAGCATGTTTGATTATCAAAGTATAATGTTAAAACTATTTTTGTAGATTTTTCATAATTTTATGGGATTTATTTAAGAAATAAAAACCAAGTTTTTTCATCCCAAAATTGACCTGTCTCGCTTCTGCCGGTCGACCGTGCTTGAAGTCGGTCGATCGGGTCGGTCGACCGACGTGCACAGAACGTACACGCCAGGATTGCTAGAGGGCCGGTCGACCGACCCGGTCGATCGCAGAGAGCTTCTGCTCTCTGGAAAGCCCCGGTCGACCTGCAGAGAGCTCTGCTCTCTGTTCCAGTGCCACGGTCGACCGGCCGGTCGACCGCTGGCTCAACGGTTAGAATTCTGACCGTTGGCCGGTCGACCGGGCGGTCGACCGACAGGCCAATCTGGCTCCCAACGGCTAATTTTGCTAGCCCTATAAAGGGGTTTTTGGGGGCTGTTTTCTACAAGATTTTGAGAAGAGTTTTGGGCTAGTTTTGCATACCCATTTCAGTGGTTATATCCACATGTTTTAGAGCTACATTTCCAAATCAAAAGAGAGTTTTTATCAAGAGTGTTTAAAAGTGATTCTTGAGTTTTCCTCCACCATTTCAATCCTAATTTTCTCACGCGAACACTTGAGCTATCCTTTGCTATATCTACCTATAGGGATATTTATTGTGAGAGGATTTTAGGTGATCAAAGTGTTGTGATCACCAAAGTTCTACTTTTGTACTTTGAGGAGGCGGACTTATGGGTTCGCGGTGTTTCGGGTTCTAGTGAGAACTCGATGTTTGAGGTGCGGCCTCGGCGAGCTTGTGGGCTTGCGGTGTGTACGGGACTAGAGAGTCCAAGAGTTCTAGTGGGAACTCCTTGTAGGTGTTGCGGCACTGAATGATCCGGTGGGATCGGTTTATAGTGGAAATCCTTCAAGTGTGAAGGCGGGGACGTAGAGCAAGTGTGCTCGAACCTCGAAACAAATCTCCCGTATTTGCGATTTCTCACTCTCTATCTCTTACTCTTGTTTATATCTTGCATGCTTTTATTGCTTTCATATTATATGCTTGATATATATTGTAAGCTTAATTGTTATATGCTTGGGGATTGTTTGCTAACACTTGTATTCAACCAAGAGAGCCAACGCGGCACCTCAACTCTTATTTAGAGGAATCTTGAGGAGTTAGTCCAGAGCCCTTCACGGGGAATCCGGCTACACTCTTGTGTTATACGTGGTGTTTAGTGTAATAAGTTTTAATTTGCATTAAATAGTTTTTAATTCCGCATTTAGTGACCATAAGATTAGCCATCACCTATTCACCCCCCTCTAGGTGATTTACAATTGGTATCAGAGCCAAGTGCTCTTGATTTGGGTCTTACAACCTAGAGTTAAAGATCCTCATTTTTTAGGCTAATCACAATATTTGTACACACACCATGGATTTCATGTTACCTCCCACTTTGACATTCTTAACATCCAAACTTGGAAAGTTAAGATGTCTTTGTACCTCAAAGGCCTAGGTATTCATGTTTATTTTGCCACTACTAGAGATTCCTATTGTTTAAATGGCAAAAATATTGAGGCTAATGCAAAGGCTATTCATGCTTTGAAAAGTACCCTAAATGATGAATATTTATCTAGGGTTTCTAATATTGATTCGGCTTTTATAGTTTGGAACACCATCATCTCCCTTGGCGAAAAAGAACAATATTATGCGGGGAGCAACTCGGATGTTGGAAGTGACGCTTCCAACTTATGCTACATGGTCCAAGGGGATAACCCCCTTGAGGTAACTACCGAATCCGAGGTAGAAAAAGATGTTGATATGACTTTTGATGAGCTTGAATCTCTTTGTCAACAACTTCTAGAAAAATATGAAATGCTTAGAAAAGATAACAAGAAAATGAAAAATAAAATGGATTGCATGTTAAAAGAAAAGGATTCATTTGAAAATATTTTAAAAGAAAATGAGTCATTTAAAACTAAGATTGCATGTTTTGAAAAAAAAAATGAAAATTTGAAAAATGAAAATGTTTCCTTAATTTCTAAATTAAATGATCTTTGTGAAGGAAACACTATTTTGAAAAATAAAGTTGTTTGGTGGAAAAACAAAAAGAAGTTGCTTTAAATGAAAACACTTCTTTAAAAAGAAAAATGGTTGAAAAAGAAAAAGAAAATGTTTCTAAAAAGAATAAGAAAAATGATTCTCTATCTCACCATGCTTTACATGCCACCATTAATCAAAATGAGATTAAAGTTTTGAAAAATAAAATAAAATGTTTGAGCTCAACTTTGAGCACATGTGCATTTAACCATAAAAGATTGGAGTCCTTGTTTTCAAAGAAACAAACTCCACATGTTCATGCACATCATTCACATCATGCATATTCACTATTTGCACGCCACGATCACACTCATACACATATGCATTCTAAGGTGTACAAATGTACACATTGTGGCCGCAAAGGCCATTTAGCAAAGTTTTGTTTTGATAAGATACATCATGTAAATTTTGCTAATAAAAATGTTTGGGTTCCTTACAAAGCTAACCCCCAAGGACCCAAAAGAAAATGGGTACCAAAATTCCCACCTTGTGTTTGATGTAGGTGAGGGCTCTCACATGACGTGAGAGGATTGGTGCCTTGGTGGTGGATGTATGAACTTGATGGACATACTTTTGATGCACCGCTATCAAGGAGGTTTAGTGGGACAACCACCATGTTTTGGAGTCTTAGAGCATAGTTCTTTGGTTTGATAATTATCTCTAAACTCCTACTTTTGTTACATGCTTTTCATTGATGATCTTTATGTTGGCCCAAAGGCCTATCACCCTAGTTTTGATGATGATCAACTCATGAAGTTATGATTACTAATGATCTTGTGTTTAATTAGTGACAGATTCATTATCAAGATCTTAGTAGGTGCATAGCTCAACAAAGGATAAAATGTCAAGATTTGGAGCTAGCACGGTGTCAAGCTTGGACCAAGTCAAGAAGATGAGAAGACTTCAAGGGAAGACTTCAAGATCAAGACTTGTGTCTAGGTATAATATTTTTATGTTTTAGATAAAATGTAAAGGATAGAATAGTTGGTGGATTGCTCAAGTATATATCACACACACACTCTTGATTTACTTGTCTTGTCATAAAAGAATTTTCAGATTTAGAAAAGACTTTCTTTTGGAAAAATATAGTTTTGGTTTTTGGTATTCAAAGTTATATGTTTCAACCAAAACCTTATTTAGAGCTTAATGTCAAAAACATAGATATTACATTATGATTGTGTAGTGGATCATATCCATACACACTATGCTTTAAAATGAAATCAAATATCTTGTTTTTATATTTTGTGAAGTTATGAAAACCAAGTTTGAAAAATACATGTTTTGATTTTTGATAAAATTTGCAAGACGCTGAAATGATATGAATATGTTGATATATGTCTTGAAAATTTTTATCACAAGTTTGGTTTTCAATATAGAATGTTAAAACAAGTTTATGGAATTTTTATAAGTGTTAAAAGATTTTAAAATAAATTTTTAAACCATTTTTCCAGACCTGGAATTGGCTGACAGGCCAGTTCGGTCGACCGGGCGGTCGACCGAACCAAGGGCCGGTCGACCCACGGTCGACCGACGTGTACAGACTTGTGCATGTCTGACAGCACAGTGGTCCGGTCGACCGGACGGTCGACCGCTGAAGAGAGTTCTGCTCTCGGGATTTCTGGGTCGACCGGGCGGTCGACCGGAGGCTCCAACGGTCGGATTTTTGGCCGTTGGCGGTCGACCGGCCGGTCGACCGGTAGCTCTGACAGACCCCAACGGTCATATTTTTCTGACCTCTATAAAAGGGGGTTTGGTCATTGTTTTGAGCTAAGATTTTGGAGATTTCTAAGCCAGTTTTTCCCATTCTTTTAACAGAGTTTTCTCCACATATTTGAGTGCAAATACTTCCAATCAAAAGGGAAGAATTTATCAAGAGTGATTTAAAGTGTGATTCTTTGAGTTTTCCTCCACCTTTCTAATCCTTGCTTTTCTCACACTACACTTGAGCATCCATTGTTATATCTATCCTATGGGAGAGTGTTGTAGTGAGAGTGTCTTTAGGTGATCAAGTGTTGTGATCACCAAAGAGATTTTACTTTGTACCTTGAGGAGGCGGGCAAGTGTGCTCGCGGTGGTTTAGAGTTCTTGTGTGAACTCAGTGATTCGAGGTGCGGTCTCGGCAAGCTTGTGGAGCTTGCGTGTGTACGGGACTAGGGAGTCCGAGGGCTTGTAGGTGTTGCGGCACCGAGGAGAGATCCATTGGGATCTTGCATAGTGGAAATCCTTCGTGTGTCGAAGGCGGGGATGTAGAGCAAGTGTGCTCGAACCTCGAAACATACCCTTGTGTTTGCGATTGCTATTCTCTCTCTCTCTCTCTCTCTCTCTTTGTCTCTTGTTATATCTTGCATAGCTTATATTGTCTTTACATTTACATGCTTGATATACCTTGTGCTTAATTGCTATATACTTGCGTGGGATTGTTGCTAACACTTGTATTCAACCAAGAGAGCCAACGCGGCACCTCAACCCATTCAAGGGGAATCAAGAGGGGTTTAGTCCAGAGCCTTGCAAAGGGAATTCGGCTACACTCTTGTGTTATACATAGTGTTTAGTGTAATAAGATGTAATTAGGTCATAATTATTTTTAGCTTCCGCATTATTTGCATTATTTGGCATTAAGTGACCATTAGATTAGCCATCACCTATTCACCCCCCCTCTAGGTGATTTCAATTGCTATCAGAGCTAGTGCTCTTGATATTGGGTCTAACAACCTAGAGTTAAAGATCCTCATTTTAGGCTAATCACAATATTTTGTACACGCACCATGGACTTCATGTCACCACCCACCTTTGACATTCTTAACATCCAAATTTGGAAGGTTAAGATGTCTTTGTACCTCAAAGCCTTAGGTTTTCATGTATATCTTACCACTACTAATAATGCATATTGTTTAGATGGTAAGAACATTGAGGCTAATACAAAAGCCCTACATGCTTTAAAGTCTACCCTAGATGATGTCTATTTATCTAGAGTTGCTAATATTGATTCGGCTTTTGTAGTATGGAACACCCTCACCTCCCTTGGCGAAAAGGATCTATACTATGCGGGGAGCGATTCGGACGTTGGAAGCGACATCTCCAACGTATGTTATATGGTCCAAGGGGATAACCCCCTTGAGGTAAACTCCGAATCCGATGATGAGGACATGTCATATGATGAGCTCACTTCTTTTTGCCAAACAATTCTTGAAAAATATGACATGCTTAAGAAAGAAAATAAAATTTGAAAAAGAACATTGCTTGCATGCATATAGAACAAGATTCATTTAAACCTAACATTGCATGTTTAGAAAAGGAAAATAACAATTTGAAAAAGAATTTTGATGCCATGCTTAATGAAAAAGATTCATTAGAAAATAAAATGGCATGCTTAGAAAAGGAAAAGGAAGATTTGAAAAATGAAAATGTTTCCTTATTTTCAAAATTGAATGATTTATGTGAAGGAAACAATACTTTGAAAAATAAGATTGATTTGGTGGAAAAACAAAAGGAAGTTGTTTTTCAAGAAAATATTACTTTGAAAAGAAAATTTGTTGAAAAGGAAAAAGAATTTGTTTCTAAAAAGAAGAAGAAAAATGATTCTATATCTCACCATGCTTTACATGCCACAACTAATGAGATTAAGAATTTGAAAAATAAAATAGATAATTTGAGCTCTAATTTGAGCTCATGTGCATTCATTCATACTAGATTGGAATCTTTGTTTCAAAAGAAACAAGTTCCACATGTTCATGCACATTCACATGCTTATGTTGCACACCATGATCATACACCCACTCATAAGCATACTAAGGTGTACATATGTACACATTGTGGCCGCAAAGGCCATTTAGCAAAGTTTTGTTATGATAATATTAATTCTCTAAATTTTGCTAATTATAAAAGATTTTGGGTTCCTTACAAGTCTAACCCCAAAGGACCCAAGCAAAAATGGGTACCAAAACCCCCACCCCATGTTTTGATGAATGTGAGGGCTCTCACAAGACGTGAGAGGATTGGTGCCTTGGTAGTGGATGCACTTGGACATGATGGACATACTTTTGGGATGCATCTCTATCAAGGAAGCTTGGTGGGACAACCACCATATTTGGAGCTTTAGTATTGGTAACAATTTCTAAACTCCTACTTCTTATGTACATGCTTTTAATTTCATATATCTTATAGCATGTTCATATTGTTATGTGCTTCATGTGGTAGTTACATGCTTAGATGTAGAATGTGTCAAACTTGCATGTATGCATATACAAATAGTGAATTACAATTGATTCATATATAATTGAATTTCATGCTCATTTGTATCCACTATATGCATATGTATAGGCGAGTTTTGATGATTCTCTTTTATACATGTTTTTTGCCTTGTTTGTATGCTTTACTTCATGTATATATATTCTTAATTCAAATCTAATAAATATACATGTATACCCGTGAGTCTCTTGCCTTCATGCAAACATCATTAATAGACTCTTTTATTTTTGGGATATGTATGTGTATTGTTAGGATTGGATTAATCATACATATACCATGAAGATTAGTGTTTTGATGAAAAATGATTTTTCGTGTTTTTGTTTTTTAAAAAAAAATTACTTATGATCTTTTTGAGCTTCATTGACTATTTTCATAAAAATGCTATATACATGATCGTTTAACACTCACACTTTTGTTAAAAATATTTTGAGCTTTATAGACCATGAGTGCTTAAATTTTTGTGTATCTAGTTATGTTTATGAAAAATATAAGATTTGATATATTTGAAGGATCTTTAACTAGTTTTCTCAAAAACAATTTATACTAGTTATTTATTCTTCAAATAGTTTTTAAGATTGACACATGATTCTATTTTTCTCAAAATTTATTTGATGCTTCATGATTTGTATATTAGTTTATATGTTAGTTTTTGTCAACACTATGATTTATACTTGTACATATCGTGGGCCACAAATAAATCTATTTATATTTGTGCTTGAATGCTTATTTGAACCCATGAAATGTGCTTGTATTGCTTGGTTTTGATGATACATACATTTTAAACTTGTATTCCCACTTTTTGGATTTGATTTATGATCATGTGTTTTCATTTCATGTATATGTGTATTTTGCCAAACTTTAAGATATACATGTATACCTCTTGAGTCATTTGCCTTTAATGCAAATCTATTTATATGGACTCATTTGTGTTTAAAAGATATGTATGTATACTTATTGTGTTGACAAAACATACATATATCTTGAAATATAAATTTTGTTTTTAATAAAAAAAATGTGTGATGATTTAAAGGAATATGAGATTACATTGACATTTTTGCTTTATTCCTTGCTTGAAGGATTTCGTACTAGTTTTAAAACATTTTCATATTAACTAGTGCAATCTCTTCATTTGTTAGAGTATATAATAAGCTTACTCTTAAATTGGTATCATTGGATATTTTCAATTGGTATCAATATGATTTTATATACTCATATTTTGATTGTATGTATGAATGCTTTCAAATTTAAACTATATCAATCTCTATTGGTATTATCTTTTCATACATATATGATCTATTTGTGTTTGACTTACAATTGACTCACACTCTTAAAACACAATGTATATGCTAAGCTTAATTCTACTTTCAATTGGTAATTCTTAAAGCTTATGCAATATGTTTTCAAAATTGATATCAAAATTAAAAATTAAATATGTTGATTTGATATCTCAAAATGTGTTTCTAAAGAAATATTCAAAATTTTTAGTTTGTATTGCCTATATGCAAGGAGAGCTTAACATCTCTCTTACATATGGATTCATGTTGAGTATATTATAAATTGAGGAGCTTGACAACTCTTCTTTATATGATATACGTGTGTAGGGGGAGCTTCACATCTCCTCTTATGCATTACATAATATGTGTTATGTGAGTTAGGGCTTGTCATCCCTTCTTCATATAATGCATATGTGTAGGGAAGTTAACTTAGCGTCTTCCTCTTCATGAATGTATATCGCATATAAATCTTTATTGATTGATTTGTATTACCCCTTCTTGATCTCTTTGCTTTTGACAAAAAGGGGGAGAAAAATTTGTTTGATTTGATTTTACTTTGAACCCTTTGTTGATGAGTGATAAAAAGGGGGAGAAGTATTTGAGTTTAAGTATTTGAGTTTATATGCATGTTTTCATTGCTTAAGGGGAGAAGTATTTGTCTTCCTTGTTAGTTATGCATATATGTTTTGTATTGCAACTAGGAGAAAAAGAATTTCATATTTTATCTCCATACATTGCATACATATTCATGTGCTTCATTGCCATATCTTATTGCTTATTTCCTATGCATGAGTTAAGGGGGAGCTTCGTTGAAGTTTTACTTTAATCCATGCATATATAACTTCATGAGTTTTGTCATCATCAAAAAGGGGGAGATTGTTGGCCCAAAGGCCTATCACCCTAGTTTTGATGATGATCAACTCATGAAGTTATGATTACTAATGATCTTATGTTTAATTAGTGACAGATCATTATCAAGATCTTAGTAGGTGCATAGCTCAACAAAGGATAAAATGTCAAGATTTGGAGCTAGCACGGTGTCAAGCTTGGACCAAGTCAAGAAGATGAGAAGACTTCAAGGGAAGACTTCAAGATCAAGACTTGTGTCTAGGTATAAGATTTTTATATTTTAGATAAAATGTAAAGGATAGAATAGTTGGTGGATTGCTCAAGTATATATCACACACACACTCTTGATTTACTTGTCTTTTCATAAAAGAATTTTCAGATTTAGAAAAGACTTTCTTTTTGGAAAAACATAGTTTTGGTTTTTGGTATTCAAAGTTATATGTTTCAACCAAAACCTTATTTAAAGCTTAATGTCAAAAACATAGATATTACATTATGATTGTGTAGTGGATCATATCCATACACACTATGCTTTAAAATGAAATCAAATATCTTGTTTTTATATTTTGTGAAGTTATGAAAACCAAGTTTGAAAAATACATGTTTTGATTTTTGATAAAATTTGCAAGACGCTGAAATGATATGAATATGTTGATATATGTCTTGAAAATTTTTATCACAAGTTTGGTTTTCAATATAGAATGTTAAAACTAGTTTATGGAATTTTTATAAGTGTTAAAAGATTTTAAAATAAATTTTTAAACCATTTTTCCAGACCTGGAATTGGCTGACAGGCCAGTTCGGTCGACCGGGCGGTCGACCGAACCAAGGGCCGGTCGACCCACGGTCGACCGACGTGCACAGACTTGTGCATGTCTGACAGCACAGTGGTCCGGTCGACCGGACGGTCGACCGCTGAAGAGAGTTCTGCTCTCGGGATTTCTGGGTCGACCGGGCGGTCGACCGGAGGCTCCAACGGTCGGATTTTTGGCCGTTGGCGGTCGACCGGCCGGTCGACCGGTAGCTCTGACAGACCCCAACGGTCATATTTTTCTGACCTCTATAAAAGGGGGTTTGGTCATTGTTTTGAGTTAAGATTTTTGAAGATTTCTAAGCCAGTTTTTCCCATCCTTTTAACAAAGTTTTCTCCACATATTTGAGTGCAAATACTTCCAATCAAAAGGGAAGAATTTATCAAGAGTGATTTAAAGTGTGATTCTTTGAGTTTTCCTCCACCTTTCTAATCCTTGCTTTTCTCACACTACACTTGAGCATCCATTGTTATATCTATCCTATGGGAGAGTGTTGTAGTGAGAGTGTCTTTAGGTGATCAAGTGTTGTGATCACCAAAGAGATTTTACTTTGTACCTTGAGGAGGCGGGCAAGTGTGCTCGCGGTGGTTTAGAGTTCTTATGTGAACTCGGTGATTCGAGGTGCGGCCTCGGCAAGCTTGTGGAGCTTGCGTGTGTACGGGACTAGGGAGTCCGAGGGCTTGTAGGTGTTGCGGCACCGAGGAGAGATCCATTGGGATCTTGCATAGTGGAAATCCTTCGTGTGTCGAAGGCGGGGATGTAGAGCAAGTGTGCTCGAACCTCGAAACATACCCTTGTGTTTGCGATTGCTATTCTCTCTCTCTCTCTTTGTCTCTTGTTATATCTTGCA
This sequence comes from Agave tequilana, assembly GCA_038442645.1. Classification (NCBI taxonomy): domain Eukaryota; kingdom Viridiplantae; phylum Streptophyta; class Magnoliopsida; order Asparagales; family Asparagaceae; genus Agave; species Agave tequilana. The sequence goes on along the minus strand of JAVJIF010020795.1, from coordinate 49,938 downwards.
TAGCTTATATTGTCTTTACATTTACATGCTTGATATACCTTGTGCTTAATTGCTATATACTTGCGTGGGATTGTTGCTAACACTTGTATTCAACCAAGAGAGCCAACGCGGCACCTCAACCCATTCAAGGGGAATCAAGAGGGGTTTAGTCCAGAGCCTTGCAAAGGGAATTCGGCTACACTCTTGTATTATACATAGTGTTTAGTGTAATAAGATGTAATTAGGTCATAATTATTTTTAGCTTCCGCATTATTTGCATTATTTGGCATTAAGTGACCATTAGATTAGCCATCACCTATTCACCCCCCCTCTAGGTGATTTCAATTGGTATCAGAGCTAGTGCTCTTGATATTGGGTCTAACAACCTAGAGTTAAAGATCCTCATTTTAGGCTAATCACAATATTTTGTACACACACCATGGACTTCATGTCACCACCCACCTTTGACATTCTTAACATCCAAATTTGGAAGGTTAAGATGTCTTTGTACCTCAAAGCCTTAGGTTTTCATGTATATCTTGCCACTACTAATAATGCATATTGTTTAGATGGTAAGAACATTGAGGCTAATACAAAAGCCCTACATGCTTTAAAGTCTACCCTAGATGATGTCTATTTATCTAGAGTTGCTAATATTGATTCGGCTTTTGTAGTATGGAACACCCTCACCTCCCTTGGCGAAAAGGATCTATACTATGCGGGGAGCGATTCGGACGTTGGAAGCGACATCTCCAACGTATGTTATATGGTCCAAGGGGATAACCCCCTTGAGGTAAACTCCGAATCCGATGATGAGGACATGTCATATGATGAGCTCACTTCTTTTTGCCAAACAATTCTTGAAAAATATGACATGCTTAAGAAAGAAAATAAAAATTTGAAAAAGAACATTGCTTGCATGCATATAGAACAAGATTCATTTAAACCTAACATTGCATGTTTAGAAAAGGAAAATAACAATTTGAAAAAGAATTTTGATGCCATGCTTAATGAAAAAGATTCATTAGAAAATAAAATGGCATGCTTAGAAAAGGAAAAGGAAGATTTGAAAAATGAAAATGTTTCCTTATTTTCAAAATTGAATGATTTATGTGAAGGAAACAATACTTTGAAAAATAAGATTGATTTGGTGAAAAAACAAAAGGAAGTTGTTTTTCAAGAAAATATTACTTTAAAAAGAAAATTTGTTGAAAAGGAAAAAGAATTTGTTTCTAAAAAGAAGAAGAAAAATGATTCTATATCTCACCATGCTTTACATGCCACAACTAATGAGATTAAGAATTTGAAAAATAAAATAGATAATTTGAGCTCTAATTTGAGCTCATGTGCATTCATTCATACTAGATTGGAATCTTTGTTTCAAAAGAAACAAGTTCCACATGTTCATGCACATTCACATGCTTATGTTGCACACCATGATCGTACACCCACTCATAAGCATACTAAGGTGTACATATGTACACATTGTGGCCGCAAAGGCCATTTAGCAAAGTTTTGTTATGATAATATTAATTCTCTAAATTTTGCTAATTATAAAAGATTTTGGGTTCCTTACAAGTCCAACCCCAAAGGACCCAAGCAAAAATGGGTACCAAAACCCCCACCCCATGTTTTTGATGAAGGTGAGGGCTCTCACAAGACGTGAGAGGATTGGTGCCTTGGTAGTGGATGCACTTGGACATGATGGACATACTTTTGGGATGCATCTCTATCAAGGAAGCTTGCTAGCTCAACAGTCAGAATTCTGACCGTGGGCGGTCGACCGGGCGGTCGACCGGCAGGCCAATCTGGCTCCCAACGGCTAGTTTTTCTAGCCCTATAAAGTGGGGGTTTTTGGGGGCTGTTTTCTACAAGATTTTGAGAAGAGTTTTGGGCTAGTTTTGCATACCCATTTCAGTGGTTATATCCACATGTTTTAGAGCTACATTTCCAAATCAAAAGAGAGTTTTTATCAAGAGTGTTTAAAAGTGATTCTTGAGTTTTCATCCACCATTTCAATCCTAGTTTTCTCACACAAACACTTGAGCTATCCTTTACTATATCTACCTATAGGGATATTTGTTGTGAGAGGATTTTAGGTGATCAAAGTGTTGTGATCACCAAAGTTCTACTTTTGTACTTTGAGGAGGCGGACTTGCGGGTTCGCGGTGTTTCGGGTTCTAGTGAGAGCTCGGTGTTTGAGGTGCGGCCTCGGCGAGCTTGTGGGCTTGCGGTGTGTACGGGACTAGAGAGTCCAAGAGTTCTAGTGGGAACTCCTTATAGGTGTTGCGGCACCTAGTGATCCGGTGGGATCGGTTTATAGTGGAAATCCTTCAAGTGTGAAGGCGGGGACGTAGAGCAAGTGTGCTCGAACCTCGAAACAAATCTCCCGTGTTTGCGATTGCTCACTCTCTATCTCTTACTCTTGTTTATATCTTGCATGCTTTTATTGATTTCATATTATATGGTTGATATATATTGTGAGCTTAATTGTTATATGCTTGGGGATTGTTTGCTAACACTTGTATTCAACCAAGAGAGCCAACGCGACACCTCAACTCTTATTTAAAGGAATCTTGAGGAGTTAGTCCAGAGCCCTTCACGGGTAATCCGGCTACACTCTTATGTTATACGTGGTGTTTAGTGTAATAAGTTTTAATTTGCATTAAATAGTTTTTTATTCCGCATTTAGTGACCATAAGATTAGCCATCACCTATTCACCCCCTTCTAGGTGATTTACAAATTGGTGGACCAAGTGGTGTTAAAAGTCATTTTTGTATATGTGTTAAGGCTAACATTTTATTCCAATTTACGTGTATTAAAGTCTATGTGGATCAAAAATCATGTGGTTTTGTGTTTTTGTGAATCAAGCAACTAAGGGGATGTTTGTTTGGATGTAAAAGGCCGTAATTCTTAAATGACTTAAAGTCCAATTATAACTACAGTTTGTTTGGACCGTAATTCGTAAAACACTTACGCAACTCAACTACCACTCATTTGAAACCCAATTACCACTCACTTATAGCCCACTTACAGTTAATTTTGTGGTCATGCAAATTTGTATTTTTTAATATTAATACTATTTTTTAATATTTAGCATTTTTAGTATTTATTTGTAATATTAAAAAAATTTTAATCACCAAATAGTTAATTTTGTGGTGAACTTTTTCACTTACAACTTACACATTATGACAACTAAAGACCGTAAAACACAATACACTCTCCCACTTATCCAATTTTATATTATCAACCAAACACCGTAAAACTTACATGCATGTAACTCATTTACAGCTGTAAAAGAATTTACAATTACGACTTACGAATTATGACCAATTACGACAACCAAAAAAACCCTAAATTGATTAGCAGAGAAATTCAAAGGTTAAATCCAACGCCCAGAAGATAATTTCTAGTATGTACAAGAAGTAGTTTCTTGAATAACTACTTTTATGCAAAAAAAAAAAAAAATTGATTCAACTTAATAGATGCGAGTAGCCAACTCTAGAAATGTTAGGATTTTCGCAACAGATGTGATCGGTGACATATATTGCATCACATTACCATGTTTATTATCTAATAAATCCTATTAATAATTCTTATTTTTTAATAATGTGCAGGCCCATTGCTAAAGGAGAGGGAAGAGAAACGAGCCCAAAAACTCATCAAAATTCTGATTTAATTTAGAATTAATTCAAAACCAGAAATCAGGGCAGATCAAGGCAAATCAGAGAATATAAAATCAGTTGAAAACTGGTTAAAATAAATATTCACAAATCAATGGTTAAAGCCAAAGATCAAAGGCAGTTTCGTCAAAATCCCGGATCTAAACTGAAAATCCAGCTGAAGAAAAAAGGAAATCAAGGAACCAGAGACGTGTGTCCCCTGGGTGTGGCCACCTGGCCACACCCAGGCCGTGAAAACGTGGCCAAAGCCACGTTTTCGCGACTTTGTTGAGGAAGTTGGGGGAGAGTTTGTCCCCATATCTTCGTATGCTCTCCCCCGTTTGGTTTTGCCTATAAATACTGGATTTTTCAGAGACTACAAAAAACGATCAAGCAGAGATAGGTTCTTAGGCCAGTTTTTCATTCTTTTAGTGTAGATTTTTATTTTCATTTTATATAATTTTTATTTCTTTGTAAGCATAGGTTAGACTGAGATTCATGTAGTAAGAGAGAGAGACTTATGTTGAGAGTGACACCGATGTAACCTTCTCTTTTCTTTCATAGTTTCTACAAGCAATCAAAGGTAACATCTTTATATTTTTCTTTGTTTATATGTTCTTTTTTTCCCTTCTACTTTTCCTCTTTTGGTTTTAATAAATATCCAAACAAATATAGAAGCATCAGTATAGCGATATTTGTGTGAGTGCCGCCGATATTTCATGATGATGTTCTCCTCCTCAAGATTCTGTATCATTTCATTCTTATTCGTCTTGATGATGTAATGTGAATGAGAACTGAGCTCGATCTTATGGGCTATGCGTTGATCACCTCCGAAGTAAGGTAAAACATGCAAGAGTTTCAGGTAAATAATCAATCAAAAAAGGGTAAGTATTTCTTTTAAGTTTTCTTTCTTTTCTTTTAACTTTTAGTTTAGTAACTAACAGCACAATCCCCCAACTCTTTTATCACTCTTTTAGATCACTCTTTTAGAAGACTCAAAATCTCGTCAAAATTTTCAAATCACAGATCCTTACTCTATTTTTCAAGGAGAACATGCTAACTTAGAAAAGAGTATAGAAACCGTGAGTCAATGTCAAAATGATCCACTCGATATGATAGAAGTAAGACTTAGTAGATTGAAAAACATGCGTAGGAATAAGAAAACTCTCCCTATCCAATCTTTGACTATTCCCGACACTTCTAGCCATATTGATGAAAACCAAGAATCATGGTATCTTGAAGACTTTGACCAAGATTCAATTTCACCACAAAATCTTGAACTTGACCAATATCAACCCATTGACGAATTGACAAGTTTTTATTTTAATGAGATTGAACTTGATTATGAATGTGAACCTGATCCCCAACTTTCTGATTCAGTTTTCATCTTCGAATCTATGTTGATTCCGGCATTCTTACCCGATTTAGACCAATTTCCTGAGCCAACATTTATTCCCGTACTCATAGATCTAGAAATAGAATCACCAATTTTGGATAGTCACATTCCATTGATGGAAAAAGAATGTGAATTTCAATTCTTGGACTTGAACTTAACTCTCGAACCAAAACTTACTCTAGAACCCAAAGTTGATTTTCTCGAGTTAGTATTGGTTCCTGAACCTATCATTCTTGAGCCCAAGTCAACCATTCTACCAAGTCACATTCTTTTTTTGGACATAGGTATAGCCATGATGACTCCGTGATGATTTTCAGGATTGGTCATGTAAAGGGAGTAAGTTTAATGATAGGATCTTTCATAATCCTATTCAAATTGGGGATTGTAACTATGTAAATAGAAAAGAGGTCAATAAAGTTAGGTTCCGTGAACCACTACATTATCTTGATTGGGTAGCAACAGTTGACCCAATCAGACCACCACCGGAACCACCACCTTAAGGTAATATTTTCCTTCCATTTCTTCGTTTTCATGCATTGATACATTAATTCATACATTGAGGACAATGCATGAGATAGGTGTGGGGGAGGGTTCTATCATAACTTAGGTCTTCCTTTTATTATTAATTTTTTTAACATTTTCTTTACTTTTAAAAACTTTTGAAAATAGAAACAATATTTTGACATATTATTTGTAAGAAATTAAGTCAATTTTAAGGAATAGGAGAATCAAAATTAGGATTTCTTATACTTTATCAAAATAAAATTATTTGTTTGATTTCCAAGGTTAGGAAGAAAATTTGAAAAAGTAATTTAGTCTAGATTTTTACCTTGATGATATATGCATGTGATTGGTAGTGAAAAATGCATAATTGTCATCATATTTACTATCACATTTTCACATTTATTCATATAATAATGCACATTTATTAATATTTTGTTATTAATGTGTGCAGGCCTTGAGTGTTGAATTAAATAAAGAATTAAAGCTTAATGAAGCCCAAAAGCCCAGATCCAAGCCCAAGTCCAAGCCCAAGTGCAAAAGTGCAATTACAAGAAGTCAAAGTGCAAATACAAGATGTAAATATTGCAAATACTACAAAGAGGGAAAGGATAGAATTCTATCCAATCCTAAATGTTTGGTGGATGAGGATAAATACATGTGCAAAGATGAGATTCATTTTTGAAGAAAATTGGATAAAGGGTAACTTGATTTCTAAGTTATCTCGAAAATCCAATATGAAGAGTCAGGATGCAGATTCTAGAAGGAAAAGCTCAGATGGACGGACTAGAGGAGGCCACGCGCGAAAGCACGCGGCCAAAGATCAGACTATGGCCACGGAAACGCGGCCCAAGCCGCGTTTCCGCGGCAATCCTGCCTTATCCATCTACCAGTTTTCGCGGAGGAGTTTATCCGGGACTCTATCACCTTCTGCACCTATAAATACCCCTGCAGGCGCAGCAGAGAGGGGATCCAGGGAGAGATTAGGGTTTTCTTTAGCTATTTCTTTAAAATTTCTGCAAGTTTGTAATTTTGTTTTGAGTACATTGTGGAGGAGAAGGAGCTTGTATTTGGGAGACGTTTTTCGAATAAAGGTTAGCTTTTCCCATTTAATTCTTTGCTATTTAATTTTGCTTTTATTCTGTGATCTCTCTGGTTTAGTTTTTAATCTGTGATCTTCTGATTTATTTGTTTCCTTTCTTTTTCAATCCTTCTTATTAAACAACATAAAAAAAATTTAAATAAATTGAAAAGATAAAAAAAAATGATGAACTAATTCCTATTGTGGTTTGCTGAAATTCTTAAAGCAACCCTAGAGCAGTTAAGCATTGATCGGATTGATGACATTTTTTAAGAAACCCTAGGTTTAAAGTAGATTGCTTGAAGACTAAATGATGATTAGTTTCATAATCTAAAGTCACACCTTTAAGTAATTTTTCACATTTCATGCTTAAGAACTTTGACAACGTAACTTCAAGGTAAATCTTCTCTTACGTTGTGCTTAGATGTTAGGATGAAAACGTGTTAGATTTTTAGGAGTGTCGCTAGTAAGATTCTACAATCTTTTTCTCTTGCTTGCATATCCTCTAGAAAACCTAGGATGGAGTCCATATATTCCAATATGATGATCAATATCCTTAACTTGCACTATTGGTTGTGGTAGAATATCAGTAAAACCACATCTTTCCATTCATATATATATTTCAAATCTAATCTCTTTTCTCATATTTTGAAGATACAGAGGAATCGGCCGAAAAGCTTGCATCGCATCCTTCCCTGAGGATCATGACCCGCTTTGGAGCTTGCTACAGCGGATAGCATTGAGACTAAGAACTCTACACTTCAATTTCTTATTTACAAATTCTTAATTCTCAATCAAATTTTGGCGCCGTTGCCGGGGAAGGAACGGCACGATTTCCTCAATCTAATTATTTTTTATTCTTTCTGTTTGCAGATACAGAGAACAGGAAAACAAAGCAGCAGCAAGGACACATAGCAACTCTGTGCCTCTGCCCTCGAAGGCAGAGCATCAGAGCCTACTTCTTTGCCGCGGGTCCGCGGCAAGAGTAGTTCACTACTCATCAAATTTTCTGCAGGTTGCTCAGAATTGCAAATACTGCTTACTGCTGTGATTAAATTTCTCTGTGATCACTCTGCAACTGCTAATTAATAACATTAACTCATTTGTTGATAATAAAAAAAAAGATTAGACTCTTGCATTTAGGGCACGTGTCTATTTTAATTTTTTAATTCTGTTGAAGAGTGCTGGCGACAAGGTACGTTTGCATAGCATATAGATTAGGAAACACTCTTGGTTGATTTACTGCTTTCTTGAGTGATTACTTTTCTACAGCTTTACACGTATACAAAAATATCTTAAGGGCATAACCCATAAAAAAGATAAGGTGGGGATTTCATCACCCTTCCTTGGCCCAAAAATCATATCCGTCACACTCACAACCCTAACTTTAAGTAAAATTTAACTAGACGTTGGCCCTAGGTTAACTCGGACTCAATAGGAGATTGACCTAAGGAGGAAAATTGTTCGAAATTAACTCTTGTCAAATCGGTGTCTAGGCAGGGGATTGAGGGCCGAAAGCCCGAAGAACGGTGGTTATTTAATTAAGGAACGTCTCTGACGGAAAACCTCCCACCGGTCTTGCCACCTGCCTGGCCGATTAGCTTGTGGTTAACGTCGACAATAGACCTCCTAAGGACAGTCTAAAGTTAGGAGTCGTCTAGGTCAAGGATTACCCTAGAATAGGATTTTTTTTGTTTGTTTTTTTTTTTGGTTGATTGGGTGAACTTGTTTGCTAATTGTGCATGCCCGCTTGGTCGAGAGACCCATTTACATCCAGGCTAACTAGAACTAGTTCACCACCCGAGCAAAAGCCCGACTCACACATGGCACAACCACAGTCACTCCAAGATAGGTTCTATCCTATTAGAACCTCTCTTCCTTCTTGCATTAAGCTTACTATTGAAGGTGTTGACCCATTTAAACTCAAGCCACAATACATCAACACCCTTCCCAAATTTCATGGACTTGAATCCGAGGATGCATACTTCTTCATAAGGGAATTTGAAGAAGTATGTCTCATGATGAATATACCTAAGTTAGGAAAACATGCCATCAAACTTAGGTTTATCCCCTTTGCTTTGAAAGATTTAGCAAAGAAATGGCTCTACAGTCTAGAGGCCGGTTCAATATCTTCTTGGGATAATTTCATTAAGGCCTTCTTAAAGAAATTTTATCCCGTTCACAAGACTGCACTGATTAGGAAGAACATCCTACAGTTTAAGCAAACAGCCAATGAACCTTTTTGGAAATATTTCGAACGTTTTAAGGACCTCCTTGCCCAATGCCCTCACCATGGGATAGAGAAATGGCGACTTTGCCAAGTTCTATATGATGGATTAGATTATCCAACTAAAACGCTGTTAGAATCCATGTGCCAAGGAGGATTTCTGCAAAAGAACGAAGATGAAAGATGGTCATTATATGAAGAATTAGCTGATAATACCATCCAATGGGAACCTACTCTGGAAAAATTTAGGACTAATGACCCTACTGAAAAACACCTAGAGGGGGGGTGAATAGGTGTAAGTGCTAATCTAGAACTAAATGCAAAACTAAGTGCGCTAAATGCGAAAGCTTAAAACAAATCTTGCAACACACTTAATACAATCAACAAGTGTAGCCGAATTCCCCGTGAAGGGCTCTGGACTAACTCCTCTTGATTCCCCTTGAATGGGTTGAGGTGCTATGTGAAGCTCTTGTTGATTAGGTACAAGTGAGGCACACACTCAAACAAGCCAAGCATATAATGGATATACAACAATATGAAAAATGCAAGGCAATATGAAATATGCTCAATACAAGCAAATATAATATGATGATATGAAAGATGCTTTGCACAAATGTAAAGAGAGAGAGAGTTTAGAGACAAGTGGATCAATCGCAAAGTCCAAGATATGTTTCGAGGTTCGAGCACCTTGCTCTACATCCCCGCCTACACCACCGTGTAGGATTTCCAATCACTATCTCCCACCGAGGGAACCTCTACCGAAGAGGATTTGTTACAATTCTAGGAGTACCAAACTCCTCTCTCAAACAACCACCTCACAACTGAGGGGTAGGCCCGTAGCCAATACAACAACCAACACCTCTACCGAAGAGGGTTACAAACCAACACTCCACCTCTCACTAGAGGGAGCAAACCAAATCACCCGATCACCTCTACCAAAGAGGGATACAACAAGAATAAGGGTGTTTACAACAAGTGGTTCCAAAGACCACAAACTCAATCTCTCTTTCTTTTTCTCTTTTCCACAAAAACAAAGGATCCTAATAGATTAGGATAGATGATAGCTCAAGTGTGAAAACTAGGTGTTTTTGGAAACAAGCAACAAAGAAAAACTACTTGGGAAATCTCTTGTATATGATAGAAATAAAAGATCAAATCAATATCCCAAAACCTAGTTCTCTTTGATTTTCCAAAAACCCAAAATAATAAAGATTGGAAGTTTAAAGCACAAAACTCTTTTTAAAACTTTTTTAAAACAATAGAGAAAGTCTGGAAATTTTGTCTCTAAAAACCTTGGCCAAAAACCCAAAGAGATGGGGTTTTTATAGGCCCATCAGAAAACTAGCCGTTAGAGCTGAGCTGGCAGCTCTGACAGGCAACGGTCGACCGGCCCGGTCGACCGCCAACGGTCAGAAATATGACCGTTGGGCAACCACGGTCGACCGGCCCGGTCGACCCAAACAAACAGAGAGCTCTGCTCTCAGACCGGTCGACCCGGACGGTCGACCGTCCCAGTGTCTCCAAACGTGCACAGATTTGTGCACGTCGGTCGACCGTCCCGGTCGACCGACTTCAGCCAAGTCGACTAGGTCAGTTGACTTAGTCGATTGATTGAAGCCTGGAACAGAAAACTGGGTCAGAAAAACAGTTTAAAATTATTTTGAAAAATCTTTTAAGTCTTCTAAAAATCCACACTTGTTTTAACATTTTGTATTGAAACACAAACAAGTGATAAAAAATTTCAAGACATATATCAATTATATCAATTCATTTTTGAGTCTTGCAAATTTTATCAAAACCAACACTTGTATTTTTATCAAACTTGATTTTTCAACACATGAATAGGGATAGTCAAAATAAGTTTGTCTAGCAACTTTAAAGCATGTATGTATATCTAGAACATATCTAATATACATAGAAATAAAGTAAACTTGTTTTGATCTACTATTCATGAAAACCAAAATCCAAATCATGAAACGTGTGTGTATTGTGCACTTGAGCATATCAACTATACTAAGCTTTACAAATGGATCTAAACACACTATCTAAACTATGGATACCTAAGTCTTCTTGATGATCTTCATCTTCAAGTAGACTTGCTCCAAAACTTCATCCATGGGCTAGGCAATGTGTGATCTTGAAGCTTTGGCCCTGGAATCATTATGAAAAGCTTCTAAACTCCTTGTTGAAGCTAATTACCAACTAATATCTTGGTTAATGATCTGAAACTTAAACAACACAAGATTATTAGTAAACATAACTACATGAGTTAATCATCATCAAAACTAGGGTGGAAGGCCTTTGGGCCAACAATCTCCCCCTTTTTGATGATGACAAAACTCATGGAGTTATATATGCATGGATAAAGTTAAGCTTCAAAGAAGCTCCCCCTTAACTCATGCATAAACAATTAAACATAATAATATGCAATGAAGGCTCTTAAACATGAATGCATAGATATGCATAAACAATAAAGGTTCTAGATACCAATGAAATGTTCAAAAACAAAACATGCTCTAGATACCAATTAACACAATAAATTATATTAAACTTAATATATGCAAAACATAAATATGCATATATAAAACATGAACAAATCATGCATATTAAAAACATCTTCTCTATTAGAGATTTGGTTGAGTTTTATATAATGCATGTTAAACTCACAAATAATTCTCCCCCTTTTTGTCAATCATCAACAAAGGGGTAAACAATCAAAACAATATAATGAGGGGTAAAAATCTTTCTTCCCCTTTTTGTGTCAATCAAAACAATACAAACAATGTTCTCCCCCTTTTGTCTAAAATAAAAAACAAAGTCAATAAGGGGTGACAAACAATTTAGATATCAATTGAAAATATGTCAATGAAGCATCTTGATACCAAATGAAAATAAACCAAGATTAATAAATGTTATATGCTATATACATTCATGAAGAGGAAGACGCTAAGTTAGCTTCCCTACACATATTCATTACATGAAGGAGGGATGTTAAGCTCTAATTCACATAACACACATTATGTAATGAATAAGAGGAGATGTAAAGCTCCCCCTATACACGTGTACCACATAAAGAAGAGATGTTAAGCTCTTCAATACACAATACACTCAACATGAATCTATATGAAGAGATGTTAAGCTCTCCTTGCATATAGACAATATAAATCAAAACTTTTGTATTTTACTTTTCTTTAAACAAAATTTTAGATATCAATTTAAAACACAAGGCATCTTGATATCAAAAGATAGTATTTTTCTTTCTAAGTCATATAAACAATTGAAATGACTATTTTTTATCATAAAGTAAGGGAGTGGAAATACAAATACCAATAGAAATATGAAAATTGAATTTTCTCCCCCTTTATGAAATACAAACAAAACATATGCATAGGCTTGAAATAAGATACCAATTGAAAACTAAATCAATTGAAATGAAGTTGAAGCTCAAGCTCTAGCATAAACAACTATTTGTGCTCTAAGATATAGGAATATAGTAGGCACAAATAAAACAAGTGTATGTGTATGAAATAGAATGAGTACCAATCACCAATAGATGATACCACTTGAAAATATACATACACAATCACATATGAGTATACAAGAGAATCAAGATTGATACCAATTGAAAGAGTTTAATGATACCAATTGACATAACAATAAAGGCATGGTATAACTCATATCACAATGAAGAAAACGAACTAGTTAAAATGAAAAATTTTGTTAACTAGTACGAAATCCTTCAAGTAAGGAATAACACAAAATAATTTTCATAAAAAACACATGTAAATCACATAGCACTTAAAACACTCAATATTCAATAAAGTCCATATATGCTCATGAAAAACATACTCATGAGAAATATTTTAAAAGATGATGAGTGTACAAGTAATGTGTGACATGGCATTATGAAATTTCCAATTAAGCTCAATTATTCCTTAAACATGAAAACATGAAAAATCATCTAAACTATTTAATCTTCAAGGCATATGTATGTCTAATACAAACGAAAGTATACATACATATCCAAAACTCAACGAGTCCACAAAATATATGCATTAAGGCACGTGGCTCAAAAAGGATAAACATGTATATCTAATAGTTTGGACAAGATAGACATATACATGAAGTTAAACAATTAAACACAAAATCAAGAAAAAAATAAATCTTCATCAAAACACATTTCATTTCAAGGTATATGTATGAATTGTCAACACAATAAGTATACATACATATCCCTAAACACAATTGAGTCCATATATAGATTTGCATGAAAGGCAAATGACTCAAGGGGTATACATGTATATCTTAAAGTTTGGCAAGACAAACATATACATGAAGTGAAAACTCATAAAACAAATTCAAAAGTGAAAATACAAGTTTAAAATGCATGGATCATCAAAACTAGAATATACTCACACATCTAATGGGAACAAATAAGCATTCAAGCTCAACATATATAGATTTATTTGTGACCCACTATATGTACAAGTATAAGTCTTCTAGTTTTAATGAAAACTAACATCTAAACATGTAATCAAGGCATAAAATATAAAAACAAAACACAAATCATTTAGACTAGGACTTATACTAGTGTCGAAAACATGATTATTATGAATATCCACATGTTATTAGAAATATGATATACGCAATATCAACCATAGTGAGAACACAAAAGAATTTATCCATATTAAACATGGGTGTCTCAAAATAACTAAACATGTATATCAAGAATCTAATCAACATGGCATTTTCATAGTAATCACTAAACAATGAAAACATGCTAAAAACTATAATTATGAAAGCATGTAAACAATAAATGGGAGTAAAGGATTGTTACCAAAACCGAAGAAGCAACTCTCCTTGTCTCCAAAACGTGGTGGTCCTCTCCACCAAACCTTCCCTTGAAAGTGATGCATCCAATTGATTTTCTTTAAGTACGGAACGCATCCACTCCAAGGTGCTATCACTCTCACGTCATGTGAGAGCCCACACCTACATCAAAAATAATAGGAGGGGTGGTCTTTGGTACCCATACTCTTTTGGGTCCATGGGGGTTAGTCTCTTCTCTAACCCAAACAAATTTCTTTGCTAAATTAGGAGTATGTAATCTATCATAGCAAAATTTAGCAAGGTGGCTCTTACGTCCACAATGTGTACAAGTGTACACATGAGCATACTTGTGATGGGTGTGTCCGTGTGGAGCATGTGTATGCCGTGGAGGGTGTGCATGAAAAGATGGAACTTGTTTCTTTCGAACCAAGGATTCCAAGCGTGTATGGTTCATGGCACATTGGCTCATAGTGGAGCCCAAACAATCTACTCTCTTCTTTAACATACAAATATCATCATTAATCTTAGAAGAAGAGGTACATGCATTAGGTGAAGTGTGTGATACTACCCTAGCATGGCAAACATGTGCATCAATTTTATTTTGCAAAACAATATTCTTATCTAAACAAACATTCAACTCATTTGAAATAGAAATGATTTTGTTTTTCAAAGCAACATTCTCTTTTAAAACAAAATCAACTTTCGAAGACAAATTTTCATTTTTCTTCAAAAGAGTTTCACAATCATTTTTAGATTTTAAAAATTCATTTTCTTTAAGTGCAAGTTCCAATAGAGATCTCAATGAATCCCTTCATTATAGACCTCAACCTTCTCTTGCAAAACATTGTTAAGTCTAGCATGCAAATTCTTATTTTCTCTTTCAATTTCTACACTCTTCTTTTTCAACAAATTATATTTTTCTATTAATTTTTCACAAACAATAGAAAGTTCTTCATTCAAAGCATGAGGATCAACATAATCATTTGAAGAACTAGCACAATCATCATTATCTAAGTGGGGTTCCGAATGTACCTCAAGGGAGTCATTCCCTTGGACCATGAAGCATTGAGAATCGGATTCTCCACTAGATTCCTCTTCTTGGATTTGTACTTGAAGCTCGGAGGTGGTGGTTGTTGTCAATTTGTTCCACACTACAAAAGCGGAATCAAAGTTAGAAACACACATAAGATAATCTTTAGGTAATGTGCTTCTAATGGCCTCTAGGGCTTGTGCATTGGCCCCTATATGATTGCGATCTCCAAGATAGCATTTCTTGGTGGCCGCAAGAAAGACATGCAAATCTAGGGTCTTTAGGTACATGGACATCCTATACTTCCAAACACCAATGTTGGAAGGGTCAAAGCTAGGTGGGGTCATGAAGTCCATGGCAAACTATATGAGTGTGCAAACAAGCAAATGCAAACAATAGATTAGCAATCAAATGGATCTCACTCCTAGGATGTTAAGCCTAATATCAGGAGCACTAGCTCTGATACCAATTGAAAAACACCTAGAGGGGGGGTGAATAGGTGTAAGTGCTAATCTAGAACTAAATGCAAAACTAAGTGCGCTAAATGCGAAAGCTTAAAACAAATCTTGCAACACACTTAATACAATCAACAAGTGTAGCCGAATTCCCCGTGAAGGGCTCTGGACTAACTCCTCTTGATTCCCCTTGAATGGGTTGAGGTGCTATGTGAAGCTCTTGTTGATTAGGTACAAGTGAGGCACACACTCAAACAAGCCAAGCATATAATGGATATACAACAATATGAAAAATGCAAGGCAATATGAAATATGCTCAACACAAGCAAATATGATATGATGATATGAAAGATGCTTTACACAAATGTAAAGAGAGAGAGAGAGTTTAGAGACAAGTGGATCAAACGCAAAGTCCAAGATATGTTTCGAGGTTCGAGCACCTTGCTCTACATCCCCGCCTACACCACCGTGTAGGATTTTCAATCCACTATCTCCCACCGAGGGAACCTCTACCGAAGAGGATTTGTTACAACTCTAGGAGTACCAAACTCCTCTCTCAAACAACCACCTCACAACCGAGGGGTAGGCCCGTAGCCAATACAACAACCAACACCTCTACCGAAGAGGGTTACAAACCAACACTCCACCCTCACTAGAGGGAGCAAACCAAATCACCCGATCACCTCTACCAAAGAGGGATACAACAAGAATAAGGGTGTTTACAACAAGTGGTTCCAAAGACCACAAACTCAATCTCTCTTTCTTTTTCTCTTTTCCACAAAAATAAAGGATCCTAATAGATTAGGATAGATGATAGCTCAAGTGTGGAAACTAGGTGTTTTTGGAAACAAGCAACAAAGAAAAACTACTTGGGAAATCTCTTGTATATGATAGAAATAAAAGATCAAATCAATATCCCAAAACCTAGTTCTCTTTGATTTTCCAAAAACCCAAAATAATAAAGATTGGAAGTTTAAAGCACAAAACTCTTTTTAAAACTCTTTTAAAACAATAGAGAAAGTCTGAAAATTTTGTCTCTAAAAACCTTGGCCAAAAACCCAAAGAGATGGGGTTTTTATAGGCCCATCAGAAAACTAGCCGTTAGAGCTGTGCTGGCAGCTCTGACAGGCAACGGTCGACTGGCCCGGTCGACCGCCAACGGTCAGAAATATGACCGTTGGGCAACCACGGTCGACCGGCCCGGTCGACCCAAACAAACAGAGAGCTCTGCTCTCAGACCGGTCGACCCGGACGGTCGACCGTCCCAGTGTCTCCAAACGTGCACAGATTTGTGCACGTCGGTCGACCGTCCCGGTCGACCGACTTCAGCCAAGTCGACTAGGTCAGTTGACTTAGTCGACTGATTGAAGTCTGGAACAGAAAACTGGGTCAGAAAAACAGTTTAAAATTATTTTGAAAAATCTTTTAAGCCTTCTAAAAATCCAAAACTTGTTTTAACATTTTGTATTGAAACACAAACAAGTGATAAAATTTTCAAGACATATATCAATTATATCAATTCATTTTTGAGTCTTGCAAATTTTATCAAAACCAACACTTGTATTTTATCAAACTTGATTTTTCAACACATGAATAGGGATAGTCAAAATAAGTTTGTCTAGCAACTTTAAAGCATGTATGTATATCTAGAACATATCTAATATACATAGAAATAAAGTAAACTTGTTTTGATCTACTATTCATGAAAACCAAAATCCAAATCATGAAACGTGTGTGTATTGTGCACTTGAGCATATCAACTATACTAAGCTTTACAAATGGATCTAAACACACTATCTAAACTATGGATACCTAAGTCTTCTTGATGATCTTCATCTTCAAGTAGACTTGCTCCAAAACTTCATCCATGGGCTAGGCAATGTGTGATCTTGAAGCTTTGGCCCTGGAATCATTATGAAAAGCTTCTAAACTCCTTGTTGAAGCTAATTACCAACTAATATCTTGGTTAATGATCTGAAACTTAAACAACACAAGATTATTAGTAAACATAACTACATGAGTTAATCATCATCAAAACTAGGGTGGAAGGCCTTTGGGCCAACACCTACTTCTTCTAAAGGAGGTATCCATTCCATTGAGGCCAACGTAGCAACCGATGCTAAGTTAGCTGCTGTTATGCGAAGACTAGAGGCTCTTGAAACTAAAGAGCCAGTCTTTGTGAACCAAGTCAGCCCAACATCTTCGGCGGGCTGTACTTATTGTCAAGATATGAACCATGTGTTCGAGGAATGTCCTGTCTTCATCGCGCATCAAAGCTTGCCCGAACATATGAGTGCGGCCTTCACAAGGCCCGCCAACAATCCTTATTCACCCACCTACAATCCCAGTTGGAGAAATCATCCCAATTTTTCGTGGGGCCCAAGCAACAATGATCAAACTAGGCCCAAATTCTCCAACAATTTCCAAAATCCGCCCTATCAACAAAATTTCCCTAGTCAAAATCCTCCACCGTCTTTCCAAAATTCACAAATGGAGACAAGACTTTCAAATTTGGAAAGAAAGATGGACACTCTAGTTAAAAGCCATGACACGCTGGCTCAAGTCTTAACTAGGATAGAGATCCAATTGAACCAACAAGAGAGACAGAGAGGTACCCTACCGAGTCAACCATTGCCAAATCCTAGGAATCCTAGGCCAGCCAATGAGGCTCAAGACCCAAATCAGTGTCACATGGTTCATACACTCAGATCGGGGAAACAAGTTGATAATCAAGTATCCATGCCACCGGATCCATCTCAGTCAGTCATTCCATCTAGCTCCACTCTCATTCCATCTAGCTCCACTCCTTCTCCATCCAGCTCCAATGAAACTGAAGTTGAAAAGTCAGCAGGACAGGTGCTCCAGCCTATAGCTCCATTTCCAAATAGGCTTAGAAGCAACAACAATGCACATATGGAGAAATTATTAGAGGTGTTCAATCAAGTTAGGCTCAACATCCCACTTCTTGATGCAATCCAACAGGTCCCTAGTTATGCCAAATTCCTTAAGGACATGTGCACCAAGAAAAGAAAGACTAATGTGCCTAAGAAGGTTTTTCTAGCCACTAACATTAGTGAGCTATTGTCCAACCAGATCCCTATTAAGTATAAGGACCCTGGTTGCCCCACCATCTCTTGCACCATAGGTCGAGCCGAAATCAATCGAGCACTCCTCGATTTAGGAGCTAGCATCAATTTGCTCCCTTTCTCCGTATATTAACAACTTGGATTAGGTGAACTCAACCCGACCCAAGTTACTATTCAGTTGGCTGACCGCTCAATCAAAGTTCCTAAGGGAGAGATCAATGACGTTCTCATACGGGTGGGAGAATTTATTTACCCAGTCGATTTCATTGTTTTAGAGACACAACCTGTGTCTAATCCTAGGTCCCAAACTCCCGTCATCTTAGGAAGACCGTTCCTAGCAACCGCAAATGCAATCATAAATTGTAGAAACGGATCCATGAGACTGACTTTTGGGATATGACCAAGGAAGTCAATGTTTTCAACCTAGGTAAGCATCCCTACGATGTGACCGACCAACCCTTTGAGGTTAACTTCATTGAGAACATGACGAGTGAGCATAATGAGGAGATCACACTAGAGTCAGAGGAAGAGGAAGACTTAGAAGCAAGTGATCTCAGCCTTGATGAGATCGAATGGGAATCAAATCTGAGTTCTATAGAGATGGGAGATTCTAGCTTAACTCCTCCACCCATCGAGCCACCTCCTTCTTTGGAGTTAAAAGCCTTGCCTAAACATCTTAAGTACGCCTACCTAGGTGAACAAGAGATGTTACCAGTCATAGTTGCATCTATTTGACTAATAGGCAAGAGGAAGACCTACTGGCAACCCTTAGGAGACACAGGGAAGCCATTGGTTGGACTATGGAAGATATCAAGGGACTGAGCCCTACGATAGTCCAGCATCGTATCCATCTAGAGGAAGGGGTTAGACCGAAGAGGGATCCATAGCGTAGGCTAAACCCACTCATGCAGGAGGCTGTACACGCCGAAATAGTGAAACTGTTAGATAATGGGATCATTTATCCCATTTCCGATAGCGAATGGGTTAGCCCAATGCATGTGGTCCCTAAGAAGTCCAGCTTTACTGTGGTAGAAAACGACAAGCATGAGTTAGTGCAAACACGATTGCCTACCAAGGTTAGAGTATGCATAGACTACGGCAAGTTGAACGCAGCTACTAGGAAAGATCATTTTCCCCTCCCATTTATTGACCAAATGCTGGAAAGATTAGCCGGTCATGAGTACTACTGCTTTTTGGACGGTTATTCAGGGTATAACCAAATCCCTATAGCCCCGGAGGACCAAGAAAAGACAACGTTCACGTGCCCATTTGGGACATTTGCCTATCGTTGAATGCCTTTCAGCTTATGCAATGCCCCCGCCACATTCCAACGTTGTATGTTAAGCCTGTTTTCTGATATGGTCGAGCGTTTCTTAGAGATTTTCATGGACGACTTCTCCGTCTATGGGAATTCATTTGACCAGTGTCTCCATCACTTGGAGCTAGTACTGAGTAGGTGCACCGAAAAGAACTTGACCCTCAATTGGGAAAAGTGTCACTTCATGGTGCAGCATGGGATTGTCCTAGGTCATGAGATATCTAGGGAAGGGATTAAGGTAGACAAGGCCAAGGTGGAGATCATAGCCAAGCTTCCACTTCCACGATGTGTGAAGGACATTCGGTCTTTCTTAGGACACGCTGGGTTTTATCATAGGTTCATTAAGGATTTTAGCAAAATTGCTAGACATCTTACAAACCTTCTAGCTAAAGACGTGTCCTTCATCTTTGATGATAGGTGCCATAGTGCGTGGGAGAAATTGAAAGTGGAACTTATCTCTGCTCCTATCATCTCACCTCCGGACTGGTCCAAACCTTTTGAGATCATGTGCGATGCCTCAGATTTTGCGATAGGTGCTGTCTTAGGACAGCGTAAGGATAGCAAGCGGCACGTGATCTATTATTCGAGTAGGACGCTCAATGACGCCCAAATGAACTATACTACAACCGAAAAGGAATTCTTGGCTGTAGTGTTCGCTTTAGAGAAATTCCGCCCATACCTACTTGGGACTAAGACCACGATTTTCACTGACCATTCTGCACTTCGATACCTTATGCTTAAAAAAGATGCGAAGGCCCGACTCATTCGTTGGATCCTTCTCCTTCAAGAATTCGATCTCGAAATTCGAGATAAAAAAGGTGTCGAAAATGTCGTAGCAGACCATCTCTCTCGTGTGCCAAACGCACCTTCTGACGAACTGCTCATCAATGATAATTTCCCCGATGAACAACTTCTAGCCATCTCTAAGGAGCCATGGTTTGCTGACATAGTAAATTACTTAGTCACAAACCAAACACCACCTAATTGGTCAAAACAGGATAGATACCGATTCTTGTCTCAAGTCCGGTATTACATGTGGGAAGATCCTTATCTTTTCAAATATTGTAGCGACCAAATCATTAGGAGATGTGTCCCCGATGAGGAAACTAGAAGTGTTCTAGCTTTCTGTCATGAGTTCGCTTGCGGTGGACACTTTGGTCCCCGCAAAACTGCCGAAAAGATCCTGCAAAGTGGCTTTTATTGGCCAACCGTGTTTAGAGACGCATTTGAGTATTGCAAAACTTGCGCAAGATGTCAAATGATAGGAAGAATTTCCAAACGAAATATGATGCCCCTAAATCCTATTCTAGAAGTAGAACTTTTCGATGTCTGGGGCATCGATTTTATGGGACCCTTCCCTAATTCGTTTGGGCACCAATACATCTTGTTGGCCGTAGACTATGTGTCAAAATAGGTTGAAGCTGTCCCTTGCAAGACAAATGACAACAAAGTTGTTGTCAAATTCTTGAAAGATAATATCATCTCACGCTTTGGAATCCCTAGAGCCATCATTAGTGATAATGGCACACATTTTTGCAATAGAACTTTTGAAGCTCTTATGCGAAAATATGTCATAACTCACAAGTTGTCTACGTCCTACCATCCTCAAACTAGCGGACAGGTAGAAGTTTCTAATAGGCAAGTCAAGCTCATCTGGAGAAGACTGTGAATCAGAATAGGAAGGACTGGTCCACCAAACTGATGGATGCCCTATGGGCATATAGGACTGCCTTTAAGACGATTCTAGGAATGTCTCCCTACAGACTAGTCTTTGGAAAGGCTTACCACCTTCCTGTTGAGCTAGAGCACCGGGCCCTATGGGCAATTAAGCAGCTAAACTTCGATCTAGATAAGGCCGGTGAGCTTCGAAAATTGCAAATTTCTGAACTAGAGGAATTGAGGAATGAAGCATACGATAATGCAAAGATTGCGAAGGATAGGGTTAAGGTTTTTCATGACAAGTTCATCACGAGAAAAACGTTTGTCCAAGGACAAAAAGTTTTACTCTATAACTCTAGATTTCATCTCTTTCCTGGCAAGTTGAAGTCAAGATGGACAGGGCCCTTCATTGTTAAGACTGTGTTTCCACACGGAGCCATAGAGATCTACGACCCCAAAAATGGCAATGCATTCAAGGTAAATGGTCAACGTCTTAAAATCTTTTTGGAGTCAATACCGGAAGTAAATGCAGCCATGGGTCTTTTTGACCCACTGTATCGGTAACTATATCTTTCTACCAGTTCATGCATCCATGCATTTCATTCATACATTAGGGACAATGCATGAAACAAGTGTGGGGAAGGGTATGTAATATATGTAATAAAAAAAATAGAAATATTTTTCTCTTTATTTATTGCATAAAAAAAATATTATAAAAAGGATAAACTTTGACTTATTTCTTGAAAGAAATCTAAGTTAGTTTTAAGAATTAGGAAAGTCATGATTAGGATTTCGAAAAAACTTGGTCAAAATAAATGAATTGTTTAATTTTTAGGTATAGGAGGAGAAATTGAATAAATAATTAGTCTTGATCTTTACCTTAATGAAATGTGCATTCCTAGTGCATATCTAGGATTCTAAGACAAAGACCTTGTGCCTCATATAAAAAAAAAATATCACCAATTAAGCTGGATACATGTGCCTCAAGAAGCATAAGTATTCACGCCTAAAGGTGAGTTCTAAATAAAATAAAGTCCTTAGTTTTGTGGCCTAGTTCATTCGAATTTGAGTCCGCGGGGTGTTTTTCTCACCTGGTGCCCTAAAGCCGACCGGTTTGGGAGCCACCGACTTTAAGTTCGCTACATGGGTGGATTAGAAAGCCTAAACTAAGAAATATTATACATGTATTAACACATCTATTAGTCAATTACTTAGGTATGAGGGCCTCAAGAAGCCTTGATACTTACACAAAAGAAAACTAGATGAGTTATACATGCTAAAAAAAAAATTTAACACATCTAATAGTCAATTAGTTAGGTATGAGGGCCTCAAGAAGCCTTGATACTTACACGAAAGAAAATTAGATGATGTTATAAAAATAATAAAGAGGCATGAGAGTCCAAGTTAAGGAATTCCTAATAAAAATTCATAAGGATGCATATGATTTTTGGTAACGAAAAAGACTATACAAACATTCAATTTTGATCCTTACCTAAAATAAATAACAATTCACTTTATTAAGATTGAGTTTAAGAATGAATAAAAATGATAATCCTAAAACTTATAGACTACTTAGTTTCTTCAAATATAATTCGAATATTCTCCTTTTTATGGATTTTGTGGGTGTAATCCGCTGAAAATTCTCACGAGACAACACTCGTCCTCTAGGGTAACCTAGGGGTTTAACGGCTTGTTGCACGTGCTAAGTGCAACCGTGATTCCTACGAAAGTGAGTTAGCTAGATTAGATTTTCTTTTTCTTTGATTTTACTCTAGGACGAGCAAAAAGATAAGTGTGGGGGTGTGATTGGTAGTGAAAAATGCATAATTGTCATCATATTTACTATCACATTTTCACATTTATTCATATAATAATGCACATTTATTAATATTTTGTTATTTAATGTGTGCAGGCCTTGAGTGTTGAATTAAATAAAGAATTAAAGCTTAATGAAGCCCAAAAGCCTAGATCCAAGCCCAAGTCCAAGTCCAAGTGCAAAAGTGCAATTACAAGAAGTCAAAGTGCAAATACAAGATGTAAATATTGTAAATACTACAAAGAGGGAAAGGATAAAATTCTATCCAATCCTAATGCTTGGTGGATGAGGATAAATACACGTGCAAAGATGAGATTCGTTTTGAAGAAAATTGGATAAAGGGTAACTTGATTTCTAAGTTATCTCGAAAATCCAATATGAAGAGTCAGGATGCAGATTCTAGAAGGAAAAGCTCAGATGGACGGACCAGAGGAGGCCACGTGCGAAAGCACGCGGCCAAAGATCAGACTATGGCCGCGGAAACGCGGCCCAAGCCGCGTTTCCGCGGCAATACTGCCTTATCCATCTACCAGTTTTCGTGGAGGAGTTTATCCGGGACTCTATCACCTTCTGCACCTATAAATACCTCTGCAGGCGCAGCAGAGAGGGGATCCAGAGAGAGATTAGGGTTTTCTTTAGCTATTTCTTTAAAATTTTTGCAAGTTTGTAATTTTGTTTTGAGTACATTGTGGAGGAGAAGGAGCTTGTATTTGGGAGACGTTTTTCGAATAAAGGTTACCTTTTTCCCATTTAATTCTCTGCTATTTAATTTTGCTTTTATTCTGTGATCTCTCTGGTTTAGTTTTTAATCTGTGATCTTCTGATTTATTTGTTTCCTTTCTTTTTCAATCCTTCTTATTAAACAACATAAAAAAAATTTAAATAAATTGAAAAGATAAAAAAAAATGATGAACTAATTTCCTATTGTGGTTTGCTGAAATTCTTAAAGCAACCCTAGAGCAGTTAAGCATTGATCGGATTGATGACATTTTTAAGAAACCCTAGGTTTAAAGTAGATTGCTTGAAGACTAAATGATGATTAGTTTCATAATCTAAAGTCACACCTTTAAGTAATTTTTCACATTTCATGCTTAAGAACTTTGACAACGTAACTTCAAGGTAAATCTTCTCTTACGTTGTGCTTAGATGTTAGGATGAAAACGTGTTGGATTTTTAGGAGTGTCGCTAGTAAGATTCTACAATCTTTTTCTCTTGCTTGCATATCCTCTAGAAAACCTAGGATGGAGTCCATATATTCCAATATGATGATCAATATCCTTAACTTGCACTATGGGTTGTGGTAGAATATCAGTAAAACCACATCTTTCCATTCATATATATATTTCAAATCTAATCTCTTTTCTCATATTTTGAAGATACAGAGGAATCGGCCGAAAAGCTTGCATCGCATCCTTCCCTGAGGATCACGACCCGCTTTGGAGCTTGCTACAGCGGATAGCATTGAGATTAAGAACTCTACACTTCAATTTCTTATTTACAAATTCTTAATTCTCAATCAGCATGCTTTATATACTTACACACTTAGGGTTCAAAAACAAAGATTCTTATGCCTTATTTAAAAAAAAGAAGGAAAAAAAGAAAAAAAAAATATATATAATATATATATATATATATATATATATATATATATATATATATATATATAAAATCCTCTGATTAAGCTGGATATTTGTGCCTCATAAAGCATAAGTATTCACACCTAAAAGCGGTTCATATAATAAAATCTTTAGTTTTGTGGCCTTGTTTGCTTGATTCCTTAAGTTCTTAGGGTGTTTTCTAACCCGGTGACCTAAGACCGTTTGGTTTAAGAGTCATCAATTAAAGGCTCGTTACATAGGCAGATTAGAAAGCCTAATAGAACTAAGGAATAATATCACCAAAAAATAAAAAATAAAAGAAAAATAATAAGGCATAAAGAAGCTCGAGTCAAAATTTCAAGGTCACAAAGATGCATATGACTTGGGGTAAAATAATAATTAGATGAGAAATACATATTTTGACTCTATGCCTTAGTTGATAACAAGTTTTTGAATTAAAACTAAACTTAAGAATGAAAAATTTGATTTTCCTATAACTTATAGATTACTTGAACTCTTACAATAATACTTTAAATACTTTTCTCTTTTAAAATGTATTTTCAAAATACTAACATTTCGTTTCTCTTTCTTTATGGATTTTATGAGTGTAATCTACTAAAAATCCTCACAAGACAAAGCTCGTCCTCTAGAGGAAACCTAAAGGTTTAATGGTTTGTTGCACATACTCAGTGCAATCGCGTGACTTGTGAAAGTGGTTTAATAATGTTTGGTTTATTTTTGTTGTTTTGCTCGAGGACGAGTAAAAGATAAGTGTGGGGGTGTGATCGGACACATATATTGCATATATATTGTCACACCACCGTGTTTATTATCTAATAAATCCTATTAATAATTCTTATTTTTTAATAATGTGCAGGCCCACTGCTAAAGGAGATGGAAGAGAAACGAGCCCAAAAGCCTATCAAAATTCTGATCTATTTCATAATTAATTTGAAATCAAAAAATCAGGACAGATAAAGGTAAATCAGAGAAGATAAAATCAGTTAAAAACCAGTTAAAACAAATCTTCACAAATCAATTGGTTAAAACCAAAAATCAAAGGCAGTTTCGTCAAAATTCCGGACCTAAACTGAAAATCCAGTTGAAGATGAAAAGGAAATCGAGGAACCAGAGAAGTGTGCCCACGGCTGTGGCCACCTGGCCACACCCAAGCCACGTTTCCGCGGCTTTATTGTGGAAGTTGGGGGAGCGTTTGCTCCTCCTATCTTCGTACGCTCTCCCTCGTTTGGTTTTGCCTATAAATACTGAGTTTTTCAGAGACTACAAAAAATGATCAAGCAGAGATAAGTTCTTAGGCCAGTTTTTTATTCTTTTTAGTGTAGGTTTTTATTTTCATTTTACGTGTTTTTTATTTCTTTGTAAGCATAGGTTAGACTGAGATTCATGTAAGTAAGAGAGAGAGAGACTTATGTTGAGAGTGACACCGATGTAACCTCTTCCTTTCTTTCATAGTTTCTACAAGCGATCAAAGGTAACATCTTTATGCTTTTTTATTTATATGTTCTTCTTCTTTTTTCTACTTTTCCTCTTTTGATTTTGATGAATATTCAAGTGAATCTAGAAACATCAATATAACCATGTTTGTGTGAGTGCCACCGATATCTCATGATGATGTTCTCCTCCTCAAGATTCTGTATCATTTCATTCTTGTTCGTCTTGATGATGTAATGCGAATGGGAACTGAGCTCGATCTTATGGGTTATGTGTTGATTGCCTCCGAAGCAAGGTAAAATATGCAAGGGTTCCAGGTAAGTAATCAATCGGAAAAGGGTAAGTATTTCTTTTAGGTTTTCTTTCTTTTCTTTTAACTTTTAGTTTAGATCACCAACACCACAATTCCCCAACTCTTTTATCACTCTTTTTAATTTCTTTGTATAAATCCATTTTCTATTTTCTCCACCTTCTTAATCTACCACTTTCTTCTTAACTTAACTTTAACTTTTTTCTCTTTTCTTTTAAAAGAATAAAAGAAGAACTTTAACCATTTTTTGTAGCTTAAAAGAGAACTTACTAAAAGCTTTCATCGCTAGTCCCTCCTTGTGGATCACGACCCACATAGCCACTTGCTATCGCAGTGGCATTGAGTACTTGCACATTCTATTCTTAAGTTCTAAAATTATGTATTCTTGTGTGCGGGTAAAATCTCAATCAATATGGACAAAAAGAGGAAAATAGATAGTGATCAGATGGATCCTGATTTGTCAAAAAGCTTAGTGATAATGATCACGAATAGACTACCGTCAAAGGAAGAAGAACATGATAGTCGAAGCAAGTATGAAATAGTAGAGTGAGCCCTAAAAGCTCTTCAAGGTGGAATCCCATGGATATTGAAATGATAAGATCCATTGTGTGTAACGTGAAGAGAAACAACTTTCTAGGAACAAACACTCATAATTAGACAAATCTCATTTTAAAAAAAACAGAGAACCGAAATAGTCTATCTGTTATATAATCCCAACTGAGAGAGAAGAAGATCATCACAATCTCTACATTAAAAATCAATTAAGATCAAGGTAGATGTGAGGCCTTCATAGAATTTATGTTGGACCAGAGGCATTCTATTAAATAGAATTATAAATTTATTGAATAAATATTTTAAATAAAAATATAAAGTAATCATCATATCAAATTAAGGATTACTCACCATAAAAAAGGGCTTCACATGCATCACACATGCACTTTTCTAGTAAAAGTAAAATGACGATATTAGAGGATAAAATACGTGAATTGGAGGCTCTGAAATTACCAATAATTTTGGTTTCTTGCGTAGTGGGTGAGAGTTGGAAAGTGGTCCGTGTATGATCTGACCTGAATGGTTGTCACATATGATCCGACCCAAAAGAGTTTCCAGGTGTGGATAATTAGTATTGGATCCAGAAGGTTGGCGCATAGGATCTGACCCGAAAGGTTACCGCGTCGGATGCCACCTTTAGTGCGTTTTCTTTTCTAGTCTCTAATAATCTACTCTCTAATAAAAGGGCAAGAGCTGCTGCCCTATTTTTCTCTCATCTTACAACTCATTTATCAGTCCCAAAGTGATGTTATCTCATCATCTCCTCCTCGTCAACTCCAGCTTTAATAAAAGGGCGAGAGTCACTGTCCTTTTTTCTCTCATCACACAGCTGATTCATCACTCCCACGCTGTTGCTGCCTCTTCATCTTCTCCTCGCCACCTCCAGCTTTTCATGTTGACTCTCCTTGCCACCTCTAACTTTCTCTTACCACCTCTAGCTATTAGAATCCCTTGCACAAAGGACAACAATACCAGAGAATAGTAGTCAATTGCACGAACAAAGAAATCAAAGGGAAAAAGCGAGAACACAAGATTTAACGAGGTTTGACAATTTGCCTACGTCCTCGGGACAGAAGGGGAGAGAGATCTAATTAAAATCAATAGGGACAATACCCCTCGTTATATAGCCACATAGTCCATGAAAATAAGGAAATAAACCACTCCAAATTCGGATCAGAAACGAATTCTGAATCCAACTTGAAAACCGCCCAGAGACCAAATATTGTCGACACGCTTATTGGCTTGTCGATAGACAGGCAGTCTGCAGTAGTCCTGACTCTCAGGAAATGCCTGTTGACAGCTATGGGGGCCTGTCAATAGGGCTATGTCGACAACCAACGTGGCCTATCGACAGACTGAGTAAACTCCAGCTCTCTGTTGGCGTACCTACGTATCTGCTTCATGCAAACTCTATACTCTGTGCTTCTCCGATGAGTTAAAAAATTTTACTAACAAGATAACAAGATTTTACCCTCTCTCTCTACAATTTTTCACCTTGGTGAAGATTTCTCAAATCTGAGCTGAACATAACATAACACCATGTCGACTCAACAGACTGCACCAGTGTGGTCGCCTACGTCCCCCGGCCTAGAGGATCAAGCCATCTGTAGTTTATCCAAACGAGCTCCACCGATCTCAACTGTAACCAAATCTACAGTAATGAATCGAACTAGCTATCATATGAACCTTCTTACCAATGTCATCATGCAGAATAACAGTCTTCAATTTGAGCCTGACTAGCTCACTGACTTGAGGTTCATGCTTCTTCACCCACTTTCGTGGACTCATCTTGGTTTCAATACCTGCAAACAATTCAATAACCTCATTAATATTTTCAACATGTTCAGTATCCAAAGCCGCTACATGATCTCCATCCGGTGTCACACTCGGTGTGATCTTAACCGATACCGAACCAACTAGAGGTGGTGGTATAGCATCAACCTCCACCTGATGCGATTACATTCAATCTCTTCACCTGCTGAGAGATGGTAGACTTCAATAAAGAAGTCTCATCAAACGTGACAATTTTACTCAATACAATCTTTTTATTTTCGGGTCCCATAGCTTGTAGCCTTTCATATTCCTCTTGACATCCAAAAACACAAATTTTTTGCTCGCATATTTACCTTGCCATCTTTGGTACTAAAGTAGGTTAGACTTTCAAATACCCATGGCAAACCAGAGTCCTGAGCAGCTCCACCCGACCAAACATCTAATGGAGTTTTACTTCATATCGCGGACGATGATAAACAATTCATAAGATGGTTAGCATACACCAACACCTCAGCCTAAAATGATTTGTCTAATCATGCGTTGACAACAAGTACCGTACCTTCTCTAGTAAGGAACAATTTATTTTTTAGCCACCATATGTATTTCATCTGTGAAGTGAATACCAATACCTGTATTCTGCCGAAATAGAAGGAATTAATCCTTGTACTCCGCAATACTATCAATTTAGAGTATCTTAATTTTTTACCAGTCTGTTTCTCCATCATATTCTTTCACCTCACCAACATATCTAGGATTTCAAATTTTTGTCTCATAGGGTATACCCAACATCGCCTAGATAGATCATCAAAAAATGAGACAAAGTATTGATGGCCTCCAAGCAATGTAGTCTTGGTAGGACCTCAAATACTAAAGTGAACATAATCAAGAAGACGTTCGAGCGGAGAGTTGTGGTGCCAAATTTCACCTTCGTCGTCTTGTCCAGAACTCCGTGTTCACCCAATTTCAAATTACAGATAGATGCACCTTCCACTGATCTCTATTTTGCAAGAGCTTATAAAGATTTTTTCCTGTATTTCTGAATCTCATCTGCCATAATCTGGTAGAGTCATCTTTCAAATATATTGAAGCTGCTAAATTTCTTGTAACTGCACTACCATTCAAGTAGTATAAGTTGTCGCATCGAATGCCCTTCAAAACTAATATTGAGCCGCTGGACATCTCAAGAACATCTTCTCCAAGAGTCTCTTTTAGGCCCTGCGCTTCCAAAGTTTCAACTGAAATCAAATTCCTCTGCAACTGGGGTCCGTTTGTTTCCCCGCAAAAGGCCGCAAAATCGCAAGTCGTAAAACCTCTTTTTCATTTTTCGCTGTTTGTTTCGCTGCAAACAACTTGCAAAATACAACTCTCATTTCCCATTTGCAGTTGCTACAGTTAAATTTGTGGTCATGTAAATCTCACTTTTACACTCACATTTTTCCACTTGCAATTGCTACAGTTAATTTTGTGGTCATGTAAATTCTACTTGTAGTATACTTGCAGTCCCAAAGCAGTTACTTGATAATCAATATATAATTTAATATTATTAAATATTTAATATTTTTAATATTTTTAATAGTGTTTAATTTCTAATTATTTTATATTTGTATTTTTAGTTTTTATTATTTTTAATATTGTTTTAATATTTAATATTTAATTATTTTAATTTAATATTTTTATTTAATACTTTATTATTTTATTAATATTTACACCAATTTTCTTAATATTTTATTTAGATTTAATATTTTATTAATATAACAAAAATATGCTTTAATATAAAATTATATTAATATTTTATTATGTTAATATTGTAATAATATTTTATTATTAAATTTATAATTATATTTTACTTTTTTTATTTTATATTTTTATAATATTACAATATTATTATAATACAATTTAATATTATAATAATCTTAAGTATTTTATAATATTATAATATTATAACTATATTTTATTATTTTTCTTAAGATTTTTTTAATATTTATATTTTATTAGTATCCTTAAAATTTTATTAATGTTCTTTATATTTTCTTAAAATTTTATAATTATTTATTTAGTTAATATTTTAGTAATATTTTACTAATTTTACTAATATTTTATTAATATTATTGTTATAATTAAAATAATAATATTTTATCTCAAATTTATAAGTACAATTTAATTTTCAATAGTATATTTAATTTAATAGTATTTATAATATTTAAATCACTGCTACAGTTAATTTTGTGGCCAACTTTTTCACTTACACTTTTAAGTTATCAACCAAACACCGTAAAACACATATACTTTCTCATTCACACTTTCACTTTACCAACCAAACACCGTAAAACACATATACTTTTCCATTTACAATTTCACTTTACCAACCAAACACTGTAAAACACAATATATTTTCTCTGCTACAGTTCACTTTTTTCATTCTCATTTTACGACTTACGACTTGCGACGTTTTGTGGCGAAACAAACAGGCCCTGAAGTACATACCTCACATCTTTCAGCTCTTGTGTTATCCCATCAAATAACTTAATGCGAACTGTACCTATCCCTTCAATCTGGCATATGTGTCTGTTGTCGAACGACACCAAGCTTTCATCTAGTTTTTCAAAACTAGCAAACCACTTTCGTTTGGGCAAACGTGATAAGTAGCACCATATCCAAAAATCCACTAAGAATCTTCTGAACAGCAACCAATATGGGTGATAGAAAGTGAATAACTAGATGAATTAGAATCATTTTCATGCGTTTGTGCGATGTTGGCCTCTGATTTAGACTCTTTCTTCTTCGGCTTGATCTTTGGACAATCAATCTTCTAATGTCCTTCTTTGTAGAAATTGGTTCTTCTCTTCACGATCTCTAGTTTTGGACTTTTCAAACTCTCTCTTGCTCTTCCTATGATTGAGACCCACCCCTCTTGCAGTCATCGTCTCTGCTGTTGTGCCATTAGAAGAAGACTGCTTGTCATTCCTTCTCACTTTGTAATTTACAAGAGCAGCCAACACATCAGTATAGTTAAGTGTTTGTTTACCATTGATCAAGGTTAGGGCGAATGTTTCATACTCTTCATCAAGAAGAGAATTTAGAA
Organism: Agave tequilana; assembly: GCA_038442645.1. NCBI lineage: Eukaryota > Viridiplantae > Streptophyta > Magnoliopsida > Asparagales > Asparagaceae > Agave > Agave tequilana. Next base: position 18,130 of record JAVJIF010020795.1, on the reverse strand, counting down.
GAATCACTGTCTTGTCCTCTTCTTCGATCTCCACATCCATATTAACTAGGTCTGCAAGAAGTTTCTGTTGATCAAAAAAAGATGCGAAGTAGAATTTCTTTGAGTGGATGAAATATTCCAATGGAACAATTTTGCTTACAAAAGAGGGAAGAATATGTAGATCTCTCTTTTGTTTAGGACTGGTTCTTGAAGTGGCGATAGAGAGTGATTCTTGTTCTCCATTGACTGGCTGAACGACAAGCTTCTCTTTGAGGTTTGCTTTGGGGTGCTCTCCAAAAAGTAATCAGAAAAGAACTCTATTTATAATACACTAAATGTTTAAAGTCCACTGATTTCTCCTTTTCTCTCCCTCTAAACCTTTGAGGTTGAAAAGAAAGAAACTTTTAGCTTGAGAATTCTCAACTCAAAATCTCAGAAAAAGCCCCCCATCTCCTTTATAGCTTTTGAGGCTATTTATAGGGGGTCATAGGGGTATATTTGTTCCCTAAAATCTCTCTATAATGAGGATTAACTCTCACATTATGTAGGAAGTTAATTGACCCAGTAATGGGGGTCAGTTACAACAGAAACGCGAGTCTTGCGTTGGACGCGTACTTCACACTGTTGTGTAGACGCGACTTTCAAAGTCCACATTGAAGTTAAAACGCGAAGTTCAAAGGCACGCGTTTGAAGTGAGACACGGAGTTGCTCAGACCTGCGTTTGAAGTGAGACACAACATTGCTCAGACCCGCGTTTGAGGTGAGACGTGGAGTTGCTCAGACCCGCGTTTGAAGTCCGCATTTGCCCATGGACTTGAGGTTCGCATTTTGAAACGTTTCCTTCGCGTTGAAGTGTGGCCCGCTTCTGAGGAATTGACTCTAAATAATTTTTAGACAGCCTACAAAATCCCCTCCAAAGTTTTCGAAACTCCGCGGTTGACTAGGATGGTTTTCAGAATACTTTGGATTTCAATTTGATTTCGGGCTCCCCATGATTGGACTGACAATCTTTTTGAGATACCCTGCACTTGATCTTCTCTAGATTCTGGTCTTAATGAGTGTACTATTGAACTACTTGAAGCTTCCATAAAAGATTATCACAAGTATCTTAGAAACTCAGTTTAGTACTTGTATGAACTCCGGTTTGTTTGTTGTCAGTGTACTATTGAACTGGTAGAATTATCGATTACTTTTGTCAGTGTATTATTAAACTAATTGCAAAAGCAGGGACATACTGTTTGTATCTGTGAGAGAAAGCAGGGACATACTTTTCTTGTGTGTTCCTTGGTCCATGGTGTGGAATGAAGACGAAGATCAAAAATTCCATTTATTTGGTGATTTTTAGCCTAATATAGCCATTGACTTTGGAAGCTAGATCTGCCAAAATAAGGTGCAGATATCCAGACACCAGCAGGAGAAACCAGCAGGGGGACACACCAGAAGGCTGCAGCAGGCGGCGCCGCGCGAGCGGCGCCCGTATTGACCCGAAAATATGGCAATTACCGCGTTTCCGTAGCAATACAGAGGAGCCACGCATTGAAGGACGTATACCCTCCTGGTGTCCCCTTTGCCCATAAATACCCCAAGTTGGCCAGAACAGAAAGGAATGAGAGTTTTGAGGGTAGTTTTCCTCTTTAGTATAGGTTAGTTCTTCTTCTTCATCTTCTTCTTCTTTTGTATTTTTTATTTTTGTTGATCATGTAATAGGGAAGAGAGTGATTCTTAGGATGAAAGTTAGAGTGCTTGTAATGGAGGGTGACACTCTAAGAAAGGTTCTCTCTTCATCTCTACTTATTTCTTCTCTCTAACTCTTTACATGGTTAGCTTTTTCTCTCATGGCAACTAATCACTAACTTGCTAACTCCTTACTTGATAATCCACATGAATCTAATAGCCTCTACTTGGCATTGCTCTTGCAAGAGCCGTTGATGGCTCATGATGATGGATTCTAATACTCTAACATCTAACTCTCTAACAAGTTACCATTACTTTATTCCATACTTTCTCTATTTAGTTTTGATTGTTTAGGTGTAGCTTGCTCTTGTTTGTTCAGTTTGAATGTGAAAGTGATCTTATGGGTCATGTTTTGAAAGCTCTTGAACCAAGGACTAGTGATAGCTAAGGATACGTGTGAGGCAACTATCACTAAGAAGTTAGCATATTGGTGGAGCCATTAGTTGTTAGTAGCCATGATTTTCCTTCTATTTTTACTTTGTTTTAGAAATATCTCAAAAATCACAAATATCTTATTCAATGTTTCTATATTTGTTTTCACCATACTCTTCTCTTTTCATTTTTTGTTTTTTTTTGATCCTTTGAAACATAGAGAACCGTTAACACACACGTGAACATACTGTAAAAGCTTCTATTGCCTTCCGTTCTTGTAGATTCGACCGGTTTAGCCTCTATGCTATAACGGAAGTATCGAGGAAGCCAAAGCATGCACCTTTAACTTCTTATTTCAAAATGACACTTTTCGTGCACGGTTTTACCCCAACCAAATTTTTGCGCCGTTGCCGGGGATGAGAACGGTTTGATTTCTTATTTTTATTAACTTTCTTCTTTGTTTCTAAGTACAGGTAACAATTTTAGAGTTAACAACTACAAAATTCTACACTCCCCCGTTTCTCCCTGCTCAAGAAAGCAACGAGTTGTTGGCCGCTTTTTTTTTCAGGAGGTATCTTCAATTGCATATATCTGTGTATTATGTAACTAGTTTTCTATTTTGATTACTTGTGCATTGTAATAATTAAGAACTAAAATATAGAAATTTGGATGCTTTAAAATGGTTTAGACATTTGCATATAGGCACGTGTCGATTTCAATCCAATATACTGTATTTTGTTCTTGTGTTGTTGTGATCTTGATGGAGGTGTACATATTGCATTGCATAGCTTAGGATAAACACTTGAGTGATTTACTCACTTTTTATGTTCATTTTGTCTATATTGCACACTTGCATGAATCAAAAATTAAGGGCAAAACCTAACATAACATAAGGTGGGGAAGTCATTACCCTCCTTAGTCCAAAAATCACTCCCCACTCATACATCCCAAGCCTAAATAAAATTTGCTAGACGTTGGCCCCGAGGGACATCTCGGACTCATTTAAGAGATTGACCTAAGGGAAAGTTGTTAGAAGTTGACTCTTATCAAATCAGTGTCGAAGGTTGGTGATTGAGAGGCAAAACCTCGTAAAACAGTGGTTTGGCATAATTAGGCCTGTTGCTCTGGCACGGATACCTTCACTGATCTTGCCCCTACCTGGCTGATTAACTTGTAGTCAGATTCCTATAATGTACCCCCGTGGACAGTCTAACCAGTTAGGAGTCGTATAGGTCTAGGTCAACCCTAGTATAGGCCTCTTTTTGAATTTTTTTTTTTTTTGTTTATTTGTTTGTTTGATTTTTCTTTTTTGTAATTATTGTGATAAAATGGAATAAATCCAAAATTTTTCCAATTAAATGAATCTATTTTTACATCGACCTCATTTGACTCGGATAACTCCAACCCGGCTATGTACAATACGAACCAACCATATATGTCGAATTGGGTTTGTCCGATTCAGTATGACCCGTATCCCCAATTCTATGATCAAAAATTTTAAAATAATTTTCACTCTTTAAAGAGTCAATGAGAATTCACCTCCCCGAGTCAATTTTTAACCATCTTGTCCACAATCTTCTTTCTCATATTCTGCTTCACATACTTCTTTTCCTGAACCACCAATTAAAGAAAAATCAGAGATATAAAAAGATATAGAAGCCATGCTTGAGTCCCAACAATGAATTCAGTACTTGCTCAATTCACAATCATTCTCACACCAAACTTCATATACTCCTTCACTAGAACATCCCATTGAAGAAAAATCTATTTAGAAAAGATTATGGAGCTCTTTCTTGAAATTGAGCAACAACGTGTTTGACTCATCATTTCAACTAAATTTTCAAGGGTCATATACTCATTTTTCCAGTCTACCGATTCGAAATGAACAACCATCAATCCTGGAATTGAGTATGGAACTCTTGCTGAGTCCGAGCGACATTCCCAAAACATGTGGACTAACCATTTCCCAGTACCAAGCTTCACATACTTCTTTCAAAGAACATCTAACTGTTAAAAAATTCCATCCTGAAAATGAATGAGTATGGAAGCCTTGCGTGAGTCCGAGCTGAAAAACACCTAGAGGGGGGGGTGAATAGGTGTAAGTGCTAATCTAGAATACAAATGCAATACTATGTGCGCTAAATGCGGAAGCTAATGCAAATCTTGCACAAACTTAATACAACACAACAAGTGTAGCCGAATTCCCCGTGAAGGGCTCTGGACTAACTCCTCTTGATTCCCTTGAATGGGTTGAGGTGCTATGTGAAGCTCTTGTAGGTTAAGTATAAGTTAGGCACACACACAAGCAAGCCAAGCAAATACAAGATATAGCAATATGAAATATGCAAGGCAATACAAGCAAATAGATATGATATGGCAAAATGAATTATGCTCAACACAAGCAAATATGATATGATATGAAGTATGATGCTTTGCACAAATGTAAAGAGAGAGAGTTAGAGAAAAATGGATCAAACGCAAACACAAAGATATGTTACGAGGTTCGAGCACCCTGCTCTACATCCCCGCCTACACCACCGTGTAGGATTTCCAATCCACTATCTCCCACCGAGGGAACCTCTACCGAAGAGGATTTGTTACAACACTAGGAGTACCAAACTCCTCTCTCAATACAACAACCTCCACCGAGGCCAACAACCAACCAACAACCACCTCTACCGAAGAGGCTCACAACCAACACAATCACCTCTACCTAAGAGGGATCCAAACCAATACCACTCCGATCACCTCTACCGAAGAGGGATTCACAAAAGCAAGGAGGGTTTACAATAAGTGGTTACAAAGACCACAAACACAATCTCTCTTTTCTTTTCTCTTTTTCCACAAAACAAATGATCCTAATAGATTAGGATAGAAGATAGCTCAAGTGTGGAAACTAGGTGTTTGGAAAACAAGCAACAAAGAAAACACTTGGGAAAACCTTGCAAAAGATATAGAATGAAAACCAAGACAAATCTCCCAAATTCCTATTTCTTTGATTTTCCAAAAACCTAAAACAATAAAGATAAGTCTTTTTAGCACAAAAACTATTTTGAAAACTTGTTTAAACACTAGAGAAACACAGAAAATTTTCTCCTTAAAAAACCTTGGCCAAAATCCAAAGAGACGGGTTTTATATAGGCCAAAACAGAAACTAGCCGTTAGAGCTGAGCTGGCAGCTCTGACAGGCAGCGGTCGACCGCCCGGTCGACCGCCAACGGTCAGAAATATGACCGTTGGGCAACTGCGGTCGACGGGCCCGGTCGACCCAGAAAAAACAGAGAGCAGAGCTCTCATCTCGGTCGACCGTCACGGTCGACCCAAACAACCCGAGAGCAGAACTCTCAGACCCGGTCGACCGTCTCGGTCGACCGTCCCAGTGACTCCAAACGTGCACAGATCTGTGCACGTCCGGTCGACCGGCTCGCTCGGTCGACCGGACATCAGCCAAGTCGACTAATAACCTGGATTAGTCGACTGGTTGAGTCTGGAACTGAAAACTGGGTCAGAAAAACTTGGGAAAAATATTTTATAAAAATCTTTTAATACTTCTAAAAATCACCAAAAATATTTTTATCATTTTATATCAAAACTCAAAAAGTGATAAAAGTTTCAAGACATGCAGCAACATATTCAATTCATTTTTGAGTCTTGCAAATTTTATCAAAAACAAAACTAGTATTTTGTCAAACTTGATTTTTCCAAAACATGAATAGGATAGTCAAAATAAGTTTGTCTAGCAACTTTAAAGCATGTATGTATATCTAGAACATATCTAATATACATAGAAATAAAGTAAACTTGTTTTGATCTACTATTCATGAAAATCAAATCCAAAACATGAAAACGTGTGTGTTTGTGCACTTGAGCATATCAACTATACTAAACTTTACAAATGGATCTAAAACAACACTATCTAACTATGGATACCTAAGTCTTCGTGTCATCAAGAAGACTTGTTCCAAAACTCCATCCATGGGCTAGGCAAAGTGTGATCTTGAAGTTTTGGCCCTGGAATCACTTGTGAAAGCTTCTAAAATCCTTGTTGAAGCTAATCACCAACTAATATCTTGGTTAATGATCTGAAACTTAAACAACACAAGATTATTAGTAAACATAACTACATGAGTTAATCATCATCAAAACTAGGGTGGAAGGCCTTTGGGCCAACACGAGCAACAATCGTAAACTCTGATGGCCTTATGACTTTACCACAATTTTCAAAACCAACTTTCATACGCACCTTTAAGAAGAATCAATTGCAAAGAGTATGAAAGACATGATTCAGACTCAAAATTCTGTTATCCGGCCTATCTGCAGGTTAGACTTAATAATGAGCAAATTGATCAATGAGAATGAGAAAAATCATTCTTGTCAACCTTTGACCAATCCTTATATCTCTAACTCTGTTTATTGGACCCAAGAATCTTGTTATTTTAGAAACCAAGATTCAATTTCAGTACACCCATTTGAGCTTGATCAAACTCCAAATTTTGAAAGTCACATTGACATTTTGGAAGTTATCCCTTTCCTGACATTGAAATTGAACATGAATGTGATCCTAAACCTCGTGTTGGTAATTTCATTTCACTTTTGATTAAATAATGACTCGGGTATCTTTATCAATTTTTTTTCATATTCGGAGTCAACATTGAATACTGTACCAGTACACCGTAAAATTGAATGACCAATATCTTATGATCACTTTTATTGATGGGGAAAGTGTGTGAAAATCAATTTTAGTTTGGACTCCATTTTGAACCAATTTTGACTCTCACTTTTGAATCTCGACTTGATCTAAGTCGCATTTTCGAGTCGGTTTAGTTCCTGAACCGTTTGAGCCCAAATCAATCATCTTCCACAATTACACTTCATTGTTGGAAAAAGGTGTTGAACAAAATGACTCAAGAATTAATTTTAAAAATTGAAAATTAGATGAGAATAATTTTAAATAAGACCATTTACTCAATCATTCTTTTACTGGGTCGTATTAGAGAGGTGACAGGCGGGTTCCGTGAATCACCACAGTATCTTGATTGGATAGTAACGCTTAACCCAAACCACTATTAGAACCACCACTATGAGGTAATTTTTCTTTCCTTTATTTGTTTCATGCATATACACATTCATGATGCATTGAAAACAATCCATCAAATAAGTGCAGAGGAGGGTTTACTAACTTAGATTGTTTTAAATTTTTTTTTTACTTTTTTTAGGAAATTTTTAAAATTTTCTTTGTATAAAAAAACCCTTTTCTTTTTTCTTTTTACAAAACTTTTTAAAATAAGAGAAATAGTTTTTTTAGGAATTAGGAAGACTTAAAATTATGAATTCTTAAACCGATCCAAAATAATAGATCTTATTTAAATTTTAGAATAAGAAAGTAAAATTGGAAAGATAATTTGATATTGAATTTTTTGCATTAGATATATGCACTTCACACTTACACAATTTTTGGGATTGAAACAAAGGCTAAAAATATCATAAAAAGAAAACAATTATATATATATATAAATATTATATATTAATAAAAAACACTTATTAAAGCTGGGTAATTATGCCTCAGGAAGCATGATTATTTACGCCTAAAAATAGTGGACAAAAATAAAATAATTCCCTTTAGTTTTGTGGCCTTGTTTACTCGAGTCCTTAAGCCCGATGGATGTTTTCTAATCTGGTGTCCTAAAATCATCTAGTTTGGGAGTCACCGGCTAAAGGCTTACTACTTGGGTAAAGTAGAAAGCTTAAAAAACTAAGAGAAGAAACAAAAATTTGTACAAATAAATGGCCTGAAAGTTATAGTTGATATCCTGTAAATTTTTACTGTTCACAAAGTGCATTTTTTAAAGAGTTTTATGAAAGCTCAAAAAATCAATTCAATTTTAAATTCTTATCTTTTATTTATAATAAGATTTTACATTTAGACTTAGTTTAAGAAAAAATAATTTCTGGTTAACTTATGACCTTGGATAACACTTTTCTCTATTTCAAAATGCATTTTAAAATACTGACATTTGATTTCTTTCTGGAATGAATTTTATGGGTGTAATCCGCTGAAAACCCTCAGGAGACAAAACTCCTCCTCTAGGGGAAACCTAGAGATTTAACGGCTTGTTGCAGACGCTCAGTGCAATCGCGTCACCTGCGAAAGTGGTATAATAATCTTTTTAGTTAGTTTTTGTGTTTTGTTCGGGATGAGCAAAAGATAAGTGAGGGGGTGTGATTAGTCTCTCAATATGCATATTTCATACCACATCTTCAAATTTATTATATATAAAATTCTGTTAATAATGCTTTTCTTGTATGTTCCTAGATCCATGGTGTGGAATAAAGAAGAAGATCAAAAATCCCATTTATTTGGTGAATTTTAGCCTAAATACAGCCATTGACTTTGAAAACTAGATCTGCTAAAATAGGGTGCATATATCTAGACACTAGCAGGAGGAACCAGCAGGGGGATACACCAGAAGGCTGCAGCAGGTGGTGCGTGCGAGCAGCGCCCGTATTGTCACGAAAACATGGCAATTCTCGCGTTTCTGCGGCAATACGGGGGAGCCACGCGTCATCCTTTGACGTGTGGCCCTGTATACCCTCCCTGGTGCCCCTCTTTGCCTATAAATATCCTAGGTTGGCCAGAACAGAAAGGAAGGAGAGTTTAAGGGTAGTTTTCCCTCTTTAGTATATGTTAGTTCTTCTTCTTCTTATATTTTTCATTTTTGTAGATCATGTAATAGGGAAGAGAGTGATTCTTAGGATGAAAATTAGAGTACTTGTAATGGAGGGTGATACTCTATGAAAGGTTCTCTCTTTATCTCTAGTTTTCTTCTCTCAACTCTTTGCATGCTTAGCTTTTTCTCTCGTGGCAACTAACCACTAACTTGCTAACTCCTTACTTGATAATCCACATGAATCTTATAGTCTATACTTGGCCTTGCTCTTACAAGAACCATTGATGGCTCATGATGATAGATTCTAACACTAATATCTAACTCTCTAACAAATTACCATTACTTTATTCCATACTTGCTCTAATTAGTTTTGATGGTTTAGGTGTACTTTGCTCTTGTTTGTTGAGTTTAGACATGAAAGTGATCTTATGGGTTATACTTTGAAAAGCTCTTGAAGTAAGGACTAGTGATGGCCAAGGATACATGTGAGGCAACTATCACTAAGAGGTTAGCATATTGGTGGAGCCATTAGTTGTTAGTAACCATGAGTTTTCTTCCATTTTTACTTTATTTTAGAAATATATCAAAAATCACAAATACCTTATCTTCATGTTTCTACTCTTTGTTTACACCGTACTCTTCTCTTTTCATTCTTTGTTTTCTTTTCTTTTGATTCTTAGAAATATGGAAAAACCATTAACGCACACGTGAACATACCGTGAAAGCTTCTATTGCCTTCCATCCTTGTAGATTCAACCCGTTTAGCCTTTATGTGATCGGTCGCTGAATCTGCATATTTATTGATACATTCTCATACTTATTATTTAATAAACTCTATTTTTAATCCTATTTATTGTCTAATTTATATGCAGGCCTATTACTAAAGGAGAGGGAAGAGAAACGAGCCTAAAAACCCATCAAAATTCTGATTTAATTTAGAATTAATTTGAATCAGAAAATCAGGGCAGATCAGGGCAAATCAGAGAAGATAAAATCGGTTGAAAACCGGTTAAACTAAATCTCTAGAAATTAGTCTATTAAAGCTAAAGATCAAAAGAGATTTCATCAAATCCAGGACCCAAAACTGCAAATCCAACGAGAGTTAAAACTATATCGCGAAACCTGTGATGTGTACTCCCCGAGTGTGGCCAACTGGCCATGCCAGGCAGGCTGCGAAAACGTGGCCAAAGCCGCGTTTTCGTGGCTTGGTTGAAGCTGTTGGGGAGCATTTGCTCCCTATCTTCGTATGCTCTCCCCCGTTGGGTTTTTGCTTTTAAATACTGGGTTTTCAGAGACTACAGAAAACGATGAAGCAGAGATAGGTTTTTAGGCCAGTTTTTCATTCTTTTTAGTGTAGGATTTTATTTTCATTTTATATAATTTTTATTTCTTTGTAAGCATAGATTGGACTGAGATTCTTGTAAGTAAGAGAGAGAGACTTATGTGGAGAGTGACACTGATGTGACCTCCTCCTTTCTTTCATAGTTTCTACAAGCAATCAAAGGTAACATCTTTATGCATTACTTTGTTTATATGTTCTTCTTTTTTTTTTTTTTTCTCTTTTGGTTTTGATGAATGTCTAAGTGAACCTAGAAGCATCAATATAGTCATGTTTGTGTGAGTGTCACCAATATTTCATGATGATGTTCTCTTCCTCAAGATTCTGTATCATTTCATTCTTGTTCGTCTTGATGATGTAATGCGAATGGGGACTGAGCTCGATCTTATGGGTTATGCGTTGATCTCCTCTGAAGCAAGGTAAAACATGTAAGGTTTTCAGGTAAGTCATCAACCAGAGGAGGTAAGTTTTTTTTTAGCTTTTTTCTTTTCTTTTAACTTTTAGTTTAGATCACCAACACCGTAATCTCCCAACTCTTTTATCACTCTTTTTAATTTCTTTGTATAAATCATTTTCTATTTTCTCTGCCTTCTCAATCTACCACTTTCTTCTTAACTTTATCCTATTTTTCTTTTCTTTTAAAGATCTAAAAGAAGATCTTTAACCATTGATTGTAACTTAAAAAGAGAACTTGCTAAAAAAGCTTCCATCGCTAGTCCCTCCTTGTGGATCACGACCCGCATAGTCACTTGCTATAGTGGTCGTATTGAGTACTTACACTACTGTTATAAAGTTCTGAAATTTTGTATTCTTGTGGGCAGGTAAAAGCTCAATCAGCCTTTATGCTATAACGGAAGTATCGAGGAAGCCAAAGCACGCACTTTTAACTTCCTATTTCAAAATGACACTTTTCGTGCACGGTTTTACCCCGACCACCACGTGTCTGATGCTGATCGGTCTTGAGATACGGGCCGCGTATCTTGGCAGATCGGTGCGCCTATAAAAGATATCGGTCTTTTCAAGAGTCATAATCAGACTATTTTTTCCTCGCTGAACTCTGCGTCGAGCATTTTAAGAACTTAAGTTTTTCTTAGAAAAGCCCGAGCTTTTTCTTCTTTCCCCATCTTCTCCAAAGAATTCGTCATTAAAATGGCCCCAAAGACCAAGCCAGTGGCTTCTTCCTCGAGCGTCGTCGCTCCAGAAATCCAAATGGGTGATTCCTCTTCGCAGAAGGCCCCCATTTCAGGTAATAAGAAATGGCTTCACCATTAAAGAACTCGAAGAGTTGTCATAACTCTTAAGCTTCATTTGAAGTTGAACCGCCAACGCGAGGCTCATGCCCGCGTTTGATTCACAGACGCGACTCTCATGCTGATAGGCAGCGGGTCTGATGATCTTCGCGTCTTCACTTTGTTGCCGTGAGTTCTGCGTTTGTCTGTTGAACGCAAAATTGATGAGCTCTGTGTTAAAGCTTCTCTGAACGCGGGTCTCACTGAGTCTCATGTTTGATTTCAAAACTTAAAAAATTTTCTAAGTTGTGAAGTTCAGATGCGGACTTCATGTGATCTCGCGTCTTTGAGGTTTGTCGCAGGTCTCACTGAGTCTCGCATTTGATTCCAGCACTTAGAAAAATTTCTAAGTTGTGAAGTTTAGACGCAAAATTCGTGTGAACCTCGCGTCTTTGAGGTTTGACGCAGGTCTTACTGAGCCTCGCGTTTTATTCCAGCACTTGAAAATTTTCTAAGTTGTGGAGTTCAGACGCGGACTTCCATGTGAACCTCGCATCTCTGAGGCTTGACGCGGGTCTCACTGAGTTTCACATTTGATTCCAGCACTTCAAAAAAATTTTAAGTTGTGGAGTTTAGATGCGGGCTTCATGTGAATCTTGTGTCTCTGAGGTTTGACGCGGGTCTCACTGAGTCCGCGTCTCAATCATTAGATGCGAGTCTGATGTGAACCTTGTGTCTAAACTTCAACACTTGACATTTTCAGGTTTTCATAAACACTGACTGATGTGTTGTCTTTTTTGCGGTGCGATACTCTTTAAATCCGCTGTCCAAGAAATGTCACTTTGGACGTGTCGGTGGTGTTAACCAGAATATGGTTTTCATTCTTCAGAAGACTGTTCCGGTAATTGCTGACAAGTCAAGGGAGCGACGGAGCCGGGTCAGCAATGTCAATATGCTTACTCTCCATGAAATCATTTAAGATGGTCAGTTCGAATCAGATTCCCTTGCACTATTAAGAAGCCCGACTTCTTGTTTTGTGACTCGATTGAGGAGGATGAAGCAGTTCTTTATGATGGAGATTCCAAGTGGCTCCATAAATTGGTAACAAGAGATTTTTTTCTCCCGAACATGGAGCGGATGTATCCACTAGCATATCTGCAGCAAATGTCCACATGTTAGATGATGGACTGGGAGCTGGTTAAGTTAATCTCCAGAATTTCTCTGGGCAAGATAGGTGTCCATGACATCTACACAACCAGTCTTGGAAGAGGCATGCCTGGGCTGCAGCCTGCATTGGTCAGAGCTAAATACCCGACATGGGAGACTCTACAACTAGTAGCCACCTTTATCAAACAATTCCTGGACATGAGGGATGATTTTCCTCTGGAATTCCATCCGATTAGGTGGATTCACTCTACCAACAAGATGTGGTTGGGCAGAATGGTAGGGTTCACTCTCGTAGAGTTTGAAGACCTTTTACTGTAAGCAGGATTATACGGGGCTGTTAGGGCTATGCAATATGGTATTCCGCAGAGCAACCAACACTTCTACGTTGTCCTGGAGGGTACAATCCAGACACTTGCACATTCTTCACTCCCATCAGAGAATGGGGCTTGCCCTTCACGAGATGTATGAAGTCTCGGGGCTGGTAATTAGAGATGCCCCCTATAAAGAATACGTCTCGTCGACAGAGGAGCTGCATCGCTGAAGAAGAGTGATCCTCTGGTATATAAAACTTACTGAAAGTGTTGTGCCATTTCCATATCTATGGACAAGTGACTGGATGGAGAAGTGGGGGAGTTAAACAGATATCATGGGCGAATTATCTATTTCTTGGGGTGAATAAGGCTGGCCTGGTGACTCGGCTGGCTCCTAGCACCTGAAGAAATAGCTGAAAGGATCAGTGCATCCACCAGTTCCTACATCACAGAATTAACGAAGACACTTTCAAATTGGATGTGATCTTCGAAAGTTTCCATCACCAAGCTAAGATCACAATATCTGATAGAGCTCTACTGGCGGGTTTTCTTATGCTTTGGTTGAAGCGATGTGTAGTTCCAACACTTTCCCATGAAGTGGTTATCCCTGATGTGGTGTATATGACGGTCTTACTTGCTCATGGGAAGTCCATTGCCTTCCAGCAATGGTGGCTGGGATTTAGAGCAGGTAGCGGCCATTGACGAAGAGCTTCTGTCAAGTGGAAGCAATCGTAGATGTGAAGGGCAACCCAACAAGGATTCAAATGGTCATCCCCTGATTAAGACTCTCAGTCTAAGGGTCAAGCTTTCATAAGCTTATTTTATGCTTGGTACGTGATGCATTGTCCATCAGTGGTGACCGTAGTCTCTGCATCAGAAGGTTTTGTACTCTTCGTGCAATGGTTGGAGAACTCTAACTGGATTCATAATTACATGTTCTTCATCCTGTTGACACTCAAAAAAGACAGGACTCCTGCATTCATCTTCAACCGGTCTGAACGACGTCTAACTTATCGACATCTACAAAAGATAATCGAAGATAAGCTGATAACCAGAAATGAGGCAGCAACATGGACAATAATAATCCAGTAAAGCAGATAGTAAGCCAAAGTTGCTTTTGAAGAGACCCAAGTAAGCCTAAGACGCTAAGCGAGCTCAAATACTTAGCCTGGGCATAACCCCAAGGTAAGCCTTGTAGCTCTGCATGAAACTAAAAGCTTCGCCTAAGCCTAGTAGCCTCGCTTTGAAGCTAAACTATTAGCTTCGCATGAAGCTTCCCATTTAGCCCCGTCGGAGGCTGATCCAAGAGCTTCGCGCCAGAGGCTCTATCCCTAACTAAGTCGTAGCTCCGCCATGGGCTGAGTCTTAGCTTCACACGAGGCTCTGAAAGTAACTTTGCATGAAGTTATGAGCTAGCTCCACGTGATCTAGCTCCGTAGTAGGCTTTGCCAGGTTATCAAATTGACCGTTTCAAATCCCATGAGGGATTAATGGGTGAACCCCACTAATTTAGTGGGATTAACGCCACTTAAGTGGGCGGTTACACCTGCCCACTTTGTCCCACATTAAGTGGAGACGATTGAGCCATAACGGCATGAGGGTGTTCGCACGAACCCTCTAGCTTCGCCAGAAGCTCGCAAAGAGCTTCGTGGCAAGGTCATTTGCGAACTTCGCGCGAAGCTAATGGCTGATTCAGCATTGCTAAATTCAGGGGGGCAGTTACACCCCACCTTTGGCTATAAATGGTCTCTTACTGAGCCAAGGGACGAGGACACACACGAGAGACAGAGAGGAGATTGGCTTGAAAAGAGAAGAATTCCTAGCAAAAGGGCTATACTGATCTTCTATTCTTCGATTCCCTGAACCAAGTGAGAAGGGAGTCTTATTAGGAGGCAGTCTTGATCACCTGATCGATTGCATCGTCAAAGGGATAAAGTGATCGCGCGCTGATCAGATTCCTACCGGCACATTTTTTTCAAAAATCTCAGAGGAGATCTACTTGTAATTTCGCTCCTCGATCTCTTTCTGTAAGTTTCCCCACGAACAAAATTTTCAATGGAAAACAAGATGGCGACTCCATTGGGGATGTTCGTCTTCTGGCGCAACAAGGAGACAATGTCGCAATGCAACGATCAGAGTCTTAAGCCCGTCATTTTTGAAAACTTGGTCGTTCATTTTGACCAAGAGAAATTCGAAGAATTTCTATCTGAGGGTCGTCTAGTGCTCCACACTCGGAAGCACAAAAAGAACTCGGTGGCCAAGGCTTCCGAGCAACAGCCAGCCGTAGCCGGGCAGGTAACAGGACGAGCCTCGTCCCAACTCCTCTCAGCCTCCTCCACGGAGGCTACAAGTGCCTTACTCAAGGCTAATTAGGTTCCCTGTGAACCTAATTCTTCGCTTCCCAAACCCATGTGGAGGCCAAGGCAGAAAGCTCCATGTGAAGCTTCAGGCGAAGTTCCACTAAGCGAAGATCCACTATAACTTCGCCTATCACGCGAAGACAAAGGCAAACTACCTATCTGGTTTAGCAACTTCATCGAGGCTCTTAGCCGCAAGGCTAAATTGGTAACTCTGCCTTCGCCTAATCGAGGAGCAGTGACCCTTGCGCCAACTTCGCTCTCACGAGTGAAGTTACTAATGGCTTGGCTTACTCAGCGCCAGTACCTCCGGGTACGAGCGAAGTTCTCAGCCACAAGACTGGAACTGAAGTACTTCACAGTGCTAGCCACCTTCGCAACAAAGCTACGAACAAAGCACCACAGCGTGCTTCGCTCTCAAAATCCTCCGGCGTGAAGTCCTCTTTCAAAGTGAAGTTAAGGGATCATCCCTGGGTGCTGATAGCGGTGCTTATGCAGCTTCAGCGCCCAAGGGTGCTACAGAGTTCTCAGTCGTGAAGCTAGAACTAAAGCACTATGCAGTGCTAACCGCCTTTTCGGTAATGCAAAGAATGAGGCATCATCCCTGCTTCGCTTCCAAGGCCTTCGGGTACTAAGTCCACCTCTCATAAAGCTATGAGCAAAAAGGTGATTTCAAAATCACTTGGACATATCAATGCACGATTCGCTGGAGTCTCCGCGCTAGATCGTTTAAGTTCGGTTAACACTGATCTGCGAGAGTTCTTAACGAACAAGCAGAAGTTGGAACTACTCTGAACTTCTCCCTCTTGTTGCGAACAAGTGGGATGTCAGTTGGTGCCTGTCCATTCAGTCCATTACCGACTAGGACCAATGCCCACCACCCTTCCAAGCTGACAGTCAGTTTTAATCGACTATCTGTGAGAGCTCCTGTGAAGTATCACAAAAGGAGCATATTGTGAAATCTACCAGATCTGCCCTCTGCATCCGTCAACATGATCGGAAGGGGACGTGAACCGCATAGGGGCAGACGTGCGCCGCGTGATGCTAACTCCCCTTCCTTCAGTTCTCCATACCAGACTATAGCCCTGGCTTAGGCCAAATCTTGGTAGACGAAGAAGATGTGTTCCGAAGCACCAGATCTCGGGTAGCAATACCCTACAATTATGAGCAGCCATCCTCCTCGACTGGAGTAACATCACCAGAACTATTGAGAAGTTTATTCCAATGGCCTGATGATGAGGGGGAAGATAGTGGGTATGCCTCTTTGGCAACAATCAGCTCGATACGAACGGATAGAGTGTCGGTGCATATGGTTGATAATGATAATGAGGACCTCCGTCGACGGTTGGAAGCTCAGGGGCAAACCTCCAAGGCCCAGCAAGAAGTCCTGGACAACATTCAACAGATGCTTACTCAACTCCTCACTAACCAAAATAACAAACTGGGAGTAATCATAATGAGGAAGAACATAATAATGAAGATCAACCTAAGACTAAGAAGTAAAAGGAAAGTTCTTCTATGGATGCCGAAGTTCTTAAAGGCATCCAAGCTCAGATCGCATCCCTAGCACAAAGGGATGAACTGAAGAAAGTAGGGGCGGTCCGTCCTTACCCCTTGGAATGGGATCAGTCTCATATCCTCCAAAGTTCAAGCCACTAACGCTGCACTCATAGGATGGCAAGAGCTCACCAAATCAGTGAAAGTACACCTAGAGGGGGTGAATAGGTGTACCGCTAATCTAATGAACTAAATGCAGAAATTAAAAACTAATTGCAACAACACTTAATACAACCAACGAGTGTAGCCGAATTCCCCGTGAAGGGCTCTGGACTAACTCCTCTTGATTCCTCTGAATAAGAGTTAAGGCGCTATATGAAGCTCTCATGGTTAAGCACAAGTGAGGCACACAAACACACAAGCATGTATATGATATGACAAAGTAAAGCAATGCACAAATAAAGAGAGAGAGAGAGAGTTTAGAGTCAATGGATCAAACACAAACAACAAGATGTGTTTCGAGGTTCGAGCACCGAGCTCTACGTCCCCGCCTTCACCGAGAAGGATTTCCAATCCACTAGGAGTACAGAACTCCTCTCTCAACCATACAACCTCCACCGAGGCAATACAAAGGGTCTACCGAAGACCGGAGTACCGAACTCCACCAATCCAATCAATACAACCTCCACTGAGGCAACACAAACACCACCTCACACAAGAGGGGTAGGCCCGTAGCCAAACAACCACAATCCACCTCACCAAGAGGGATACAAACATCAACTCCACCTCTCAGTAGAGGGAGCACACCACAATCTCAACCTCTACCAAAGAGGGAGCTAACCACAACCCAAATCAACCTCTACCAAAGAGGGATACAACAAGCAAAGGGTTACAACAAGGTGGTATATCTCAACCACAAACCAATTTTTCCACAAATAATGATCCTATAGAATAGGATAGGAGATATAGCTCAAGTGTGAAAATCAAGGTGTTTTGGAAATCAAATAACAAAGAAAAACTACTTGGGAAACTTCTTGAAAATGATAGAAATGAAGATCTAAAACAATATCCCAAAATCCTATTTTTCTTTGATATTTCCAAACCCTTGAAAACAAAAATAAAGATGAAATCTTTAAGCTTTAAAACACTTTTGAAAGCTTGTAAAAACACTGGAGAGTATAGAAAATTTGGCTCTCAAAAACTTAGAGAAAAAAATCAAAACAATGGGGTATATAAAGCCCCAATCCAAAACTAGCCGTTAGGCTGATCTGTCAGCCTTGGCGGCTGGTGGTCGACCGGCCCGGTCGACCGCCAACGGTCAAAAATTTGACCGTTGGAGCATCGGTCGACCGCCCAAATCTAGAGAGCAACTTTGCTCTCTGGCCGGTCGACCGCCCGGTCGACCGTGCCTTGCTTACGGTCGACGGTCGGTCGACCGCCCCCACCCGAGGGTGGGGGACTTGCAGTCGGTCGACCG
>JAVJIF010020794.1:0-46926 GCA_038442645.1 Agave tequilana | reverse complement strand
GCGACTTGGGACGTAAGGCTCCAAGTAGCAGCTATCCCCGCTCCGGTACAATAAATGTGAGGGCCGGATACTGACCAGCCACTCAAAAATTTCCCGGCTCAGGGACGAATGCCCCTCCCCCGCATCTTTGAACTCTTTCCCATAGCCTGCACCCCGAATACAGGGAAAACAGCGGAAGAGACTATAGACGTCATAGCGACGTACTAATTTACGGGCCTCAGCCACGTAAGTCTTCTGCCATGAGCATCCTTCGAATCGGCGGAGGAGCGTCATTCGAACACCTTGCGGGGGATCCTCTCCGGCTTCGATTAGAGAAGGACAATGCAAGGTGAACCACGCCATCAAGTAAGTATACGGCAGACCTATTCTGGGGTTAGGTCCGTCGCGGGGCAAAATGGTCCCCTTTCCACGCTTCGTCGTTGGTGGCCTGCAAAAAGCCTCCGTCAATGCACGAAGGCCGGCACTCTCTGGATACGCACACCATGGCCGAGAGTCCCAGAGGACGACTATGAACCAAACGAACAGCGGGCAGCAAAACATTCGGATGAACAATGTCACCCGAAGAAGACGGCACCACGCATCTCTTCAGCCAGACTGTTAGGAAACCAGCCAGAAGTGCCTTCCGGGACATTGGTCTGCGCGCCTGATGATGGAAACTTCGAAGGACATCACCCTGCCCTAAGGGACCATCGTCTTCCTTCACAACTAGATCCCCTTGGGAGTGCTTTTGCATCCGGTCAAAGATGTCTTCATCAGCAACTCCGCAATGTGCTGCCTCAGGAGCATTCTCCATATCTGGGAACAAATAGTCTCCCCAACTTTTCAAGCTACAGGAGGTTCCCTTATTGCCCCCATGCATACTGGAGCAAATATACAGGTGGCACATTAACTCCCTGTAGGTCTCGAACACGGCAGGCTCCTGCTTCTCCAGAAAAGCCAACTCTGCCTCGCACGGAAAGTATTCTTCATATGGGAGGGACCCAAAAGGCAGAGCAGAGACTTCCCACATCTCATGCAAGGCCATATCCAACTCACCGACAGGGGTGAAGAAAGTCCCCGAAGCTGGGCAATACAATTCAAAAATGGCGTAAAAGCACGCCACGTTCATCTCAATACCGTGGCAGGTCGCCCTGACGGCCTCGTAGAGATTCAGCCTCTCCAAATCCTCCTCGAAATGAGCAAGGATGTAGGTAGTCAAATCCACCCACCATGCCTTCGGAGGGTGAATCCAGCCTGGAGCCCTGAAATCAGTGGCCGGGTAGTTCCCATTAACCTTGAAGAATTGGTTGCCAAAGGTCAACGCCACTGCAGGATTTTCTCCCACTGGGATGTCCCGTGACACATTCCCAGGATGCAGGCCCATTATGCAATTAGGAGGCCCCGCTCTTGCATAACCAGGAGATTGAAGCATCAATTTTCCTATGTGAACAGAGTCAGTACTCCGGCTCACTTCCCACGACATCTTCCGAGCCTGCGTCACGCACTGGAAGGAAGACAAAGAAAAATGGCGCTTGTTGGACGGAAGGTAGAACTCTCGCCGTCCAACTGGAAAATCCACTGCCCTTCCCCTGCATGTTTGGTGGTCAGGGTCTGGTGCGGCATCCCGAACATGAAATCGGGCTTCCTATAAACTCGACGGTCGACATCTTCAAGGGGAGCTGTGGTCAGGATACTCCTCGTGGTATATTGATCACCACCATAAATAAGCGTATCTCTGATAAGAAAACTCCGCTTACTGAACAGAGAAGCCTGCCCTTGAAATTGCAAGCTGATATTGCCATCCGATCCTATGGTCATCCCGAACAGGTTTTGAAGGACCAGGAGTATAGTGTACTGCAGGAACAAAGAAAAATTATGATTAGTTCATTAGCCGAAAGAGGGCTAAAATCAGAACGCAAAATTTGACAAGGCATAGCCTCGCCCTCTGAGCAAGGATTGGCCTAAACGATAGCTTCGTCCCGAAGCTTAGCTTCGTAGCTGCAGTGTAACTCCGCATCCCACACGAGGACAGGATGCAGGAAAACATCCAAGTTTAGCTTCACTTTGGAAGCTTAGCTTCGAACAACAGGATGTGACAAAACCTCGAAGGATAACTTCGTCAGAAGGGCATTACGGTCCTTTTCTGTCAAATTTTAAAGGACAGCTTCGCATCCTGTCATTCAACAGGATGTGAACCGCCTAAAGGTTAACTTCGCTTGGAAGCTTGAGGAAGAACTCTTCAGTTCTTGAATTCCGATCAAGAAATCAAAGTAAAACCAGGGAATTGGACTCCCTAAAATCACGAGACCATGATTGTTCTCATGTTGGATTTATCCAAGGACAGCCAGAAATCGGCCTTAAAGGAGAGACGACAGTCTCTAATCAAAAGGGAAAGTTCCCTACCGGCGATTGGTCGTTCGATGACCGGAGGAGGAGAAGACCCTCCGCTGCAGAGGTTGCGATCTCTTTTCCCGCTCGTCTCTTGGGCGCCATTGAAGAACTGTGGAAGTTCTTGAATTCTTGAAGAAGAAAGATGAAGAAGAAGAGTCAAGGTCTCTAAAAAAAATTTCAAGTGAAGAGATCTGCCCTCTCTACAGTCCGATCGGACTTTTATAGGCCAATAAGCGCCTGAAACGACGCCTCGAAAAGAGTACAGGCTATCGTTTCAAATTAAAACGC
This sequence comes from Agave tequilana, assembly GCA_038442645.1. Taxonomy (NCBI): domain Eukaryota; kingdom Viridiplantae; phylum Streptophyta; class Magnoliopsida; order Asparagales; family Asparagaceae; genus Agave; species Agave tequilana. The sequence goes on along the minus strand of JAVJIF010020794.1, from coordinate 44,268 downwards.
CGCCTAAAGCACCTTCCCGAGAAGCACTGATTCAGCCACTAAGGCTTAACCTCGCCAATGAGCCGAAGTGCGGACTTCGCACAAGTTCATCAAGAACTTCGCCAAAAAGGTGGCCTTAGCCCACTAAAGGCATAGTTCGCCGATATGCCAGCATCGTGCGAAGCTCATTCAAAAAGGACCCTGTCCTTAACTCCGCACAAAGTTTAACCCCGCTATGGCCAAATTCTCAATGAAGGCAGGCAAAAATCAGATGAGCAGAAGATAACTTTCATTAATTTAAGAGCAAAGGTACATTGATATTACATCAAGGTTGTGTTTTATACAACAGATTCAGTTGCTCAGCAAGATCATTTGCGCAAAAGACATACAAGTGGTTTTATCTGCTTCCAAACCAGACCACTGGACACGAAAGGCCTTCCTCCTGCACAAGGCCGTAACCAGTTGTGCCACGAGGACACGGCCATAATTCTCCACAAAAATGGCAGATTTTGCCACCAGGAAGCTGGATCACCTTTGATAAAAATTGGCAATGAACTTATCACCGCCAACACGATAGATCACCTATAATGGGAATTGGCAGTGATGTCAGTGATCTCACAGGTGTGACATCCGCCTTCCCGAAGTGGATCATCTCGAATAAGCGGCTACCAGCCTCACCTCAGAACGAATCATCTCGGATAAAAGGCTGCCAATAGCCTCTGGAACACACATCGGCTGCCCCAAGTTGTTCCTCCTGCTTAAAAGTAAAGCTTCAACTGGGGAAGCATAAGGCAACTTTTCGGTCTCTTTCATCAAGACACAAGATCGGCAAACATAGCTCACTGCAATGCAAATTGGAGCAAGTTAGCAGTTAAACACAAAAGATACTGTAAAAGCGCTAAAACTGAATTCTTTGGGGCGAAGCAATCCGATTTCGATTGGAGCAGAGGATAAGCCTCACTTGCACAGTGATGATGGGCTAGCTCAGCAAACGCCAAGTCCTAGCCTCGCCTATATGGCTAAGCCAGACTGATCCTATAGGACACAGTCTTAGCCTCACCTATATGGCAAGACTGGCTCAACCTTGAAGATACCAGGTCCCAAGTTCTGCCTGTGCAGCGGACTTAACATGCAATGATCTTTCTGTGACCAAGTCAAGATGATAGCTGAAAAGTCACCTAGAGGGGGGTGAATAGGTGACGATGCTAATCTAGTGAACTTAATGCGGAATTTAAAAATTATTGCAATTACTATAATGATGCACACACAAGGAAGTACAAGATATAACAATTTGCACAAAGTAAAGAGAGAGAGCAAGAGTCAATGGATCAAGCGCAAACAAAGAGATATGTTCCGAGGTTCGAGCACCCAGCTCTAACATCCCCGCCTTCACCCAGAAGGATTTTAAGTCCACTAGCTTGTCCACAAAGACTCCCACTAAGGGAACCTCCACCGAGGATTTGAGGCAATCACAATACAAGGAGTACCCAACTCCTCTCCTTACAAACACAACCTCCTCCTTGAGGCACTCCTCAATCCAACAAACAATCACCTCACAACTTGAGGGATTAGAACCAAGCTTACACAAACACCTCACAACCCAAGTTGCACAACCTCCTCAACACAATGAGGGAAATGGCACAAAGCAAATTGGGTTTACAACTTAGTGGTTTCAACAACAACCACAAAACAATCTCTTTTTCCCACACAAAATCCTATAGAGAAGATAGTAGATTTTAGCTCAAGTGTGGAGAAAACCAATGGAATGGAAATCAAAATCACAAAGAAAAATCCTTGGGAAAACAATAGAAATCAAGATGGTGAAGTTCAATCAAAAGCTTTTCCCAAAACCTCTTCTTTGATTTTCCGAACCTAGCAAAAACCTCAAAATAGATTGTTCAATATGAGTTCAAAAACTTCTTTAATTGCAGCAAAAACACCAGAGAGTATGAAAAAATTCGCACCAAAAACCTTAGAGAAAAACTCTTGCAAATGGGGTATTTATAGGCAGAATTGGAAACTAGCCGTTGGCAGCTATTTTTGCCAGTTTTGCCCTGTCGGTCGACCGGTCAGTCGACCGCCCAACGTTCGAATTTTTGAACGTTGTAATACCCGGTCGACCGCCCGGTCACCCCAACTAACAGAGAGCAAGTCTGCTCTCAGTCGGTCGACCGCTCGGTCGACCGCTACAAGAGTAGCCAGCGTGCACGTCCCCGTGCACGTCGGTCGACTCGGACGGTCGACCAGCTACAGGTTCGGTCGACCATTCGGTCGACCGACCACGCCTGGCAGACAGCAAATAGCCCAGAAAAATAGGGGAAAAATATTGTAATAAATCCTTTTAAATCTTGTAAAAATTCCCAAAAATAGTTTTAACATTTTGCATTGATATATAAACATGTGATAACAGTTTTGACTCAAATATCAAGCAATTAAAACTTATTTTTATGTCTTTTCATTTTAACCAAAAACCAAACCTTGTATTTTCTAAAACTTGGAATAGAAAATACGTTTTGTCTAAAACTCATCCAAATACAAAAACATGATATTTAAACACTTTTGAAGCATGATGCATATTGATAGAAATTCAATATACATGAAACATATACATATCATAGTTTTTGTCATTAATACCAAAATATATGTTTTGATAGAAATACCAAAACATAAAACACATGAAATAGAATATCAAACTAAGTTTCTTTAAATAGTTGAAGCATGGATGTATATAGAACAAATCTAATATACATTAAACCATGTAAACTTGTTTTGATATAAACTCTATTCATGTAAACCAAGATCGGTTAAACCAAAACCGAAAACCAATATTCAAAACATGAAACGTGTGTGTATTGTGAACTTGAGCTTATCATACTATACTAATCTTTACAATTAGGATCTAAACACAAAACTAAACTATGGATACCTAAGTCTTCTTGTAGAGCACAATCCCAAGTCTTCTTGTAGAGCGCAATCTCCAAGTCGGCTTGATCCAAAACTCCTTGATTCGCCGAGCAAGTGCTATATATGATCTTTGACGCTCGGGCTCTTGAATCAACATGTGAAAGATGTGTGGAAGCTTTCACCAACTAATATCTTGTTAAATATCTGAAACTTAAACTGCAAGATTATTAGTACACATAACTACATGAGTTAATCATCATCAAAACTAGAGTGGAAGGCCTTTGGGCCAACAATCTCCCCCTTTTTGATGATGACAAAACTCATGGAGTTATATATGCATGGATTAAAGTAAAGCTTCAAAGAAGCTCCCCCTTAACTCATGCATAACAATAAAACATATAAGATATGCAATGAATGTTCTTAAACATGTTTATATGTGTTTAAAACAATATCAAAACAGCTCTTGATACCAATAAAACAATACTAATACAACAAAACATTATCAAAACATGCTCTTGCTCTTGATACCAAAATTGAAAATTAAACAAAACATTTGCAACAAGACATTACAAAAACATGTTCTTGCTCTTGATACCAATAACCAATCATATTGAAACCAACATATTATTACTAATTGAAACACTGAAAACCAACCAAAACATATGCATAAATCAACCATGCATATAAACTACAAATTCTTCTCCCCCTTTTTGTCAATCATCAACAAAGGGGTAAAAACAAACATAATGAAAACAAATACCTCTCCCCCTTAATGTTCAAAAACAAAGAAGCAATAAATTATTCCAAGGGGTAAAACCAAAGTCAATATGATACCAATTACTTTAATATTGATGTGTAATTGTTTTTCATCATAAAGTTAGGGAGTGGAAAACAAAATAATGGTAACCCAAATACCAATTGAAATATAAAATACGAGTTTTCTCCCCCTTTATGAAATACCAAAAGAAAATATGCATAGGCTTGAAATAAGATACCAATTGAGAATTAAAATTAATTGAAACATGATATTCATTAAAAAATTCAAGCTTAGCAATCTTAAAATTATGATAAAGCTTGTATATGGACACCAATTGAAAAACTCAAGCTTAACATAACTAAAATTTGTGATATCTTGAAGCACAAATAAATCATCTATATATGTATGTAAGAAATAGATCCCAATTGAAATTGATACTATATGAAGTGTAAGCATACATATATAAAACAAAACATATATGAGTATACAAAAGGATGTCAAGATTGATACCAATTGAAAGAATTCAATGATACCATTGAAACAACAATAAGATCAAGTGTATGACTCATATCAACTACCACCCATTTCATGATTCAAGTTTTAAATGATTTTCAACATAAAGCATACATGAACATGATCTCCCATCCAACCGCCCATAGATGGTAGGGTTTTCAAAAATAGATTTGAAAGTAGAGTACGTTTGAAAATCACTACCAAATGAAGAATAACACAACTAGTTATATGAATCAACTAGTACGAGATCCTTCAAATAAGGAATAAAAAAATATTTTTTCATGAAGATGCATGTAAAACACATGGCACTAAAACACTCAAAAATTCATATAGCACAATTTGTACTCATGAAAACTAAGTCATGAGAAAACATTAAATAGGGTGAGCGTACAAGTGTTGTGAGAAACATATCAACATGAAAATGGACAATCAAGCTCATATGAAATTCATTGTGAAATCACCAATTGAAATCATCTTTTAAAAAAATGAAATTCATCATAAATGTGAAATCACTTAGAAAACATGAAATTCATCCAAACGATTTAAACTTCAAGGCATATGTATGTCATGTACAAACTAAAGTATACATACATATCCTAAACACAATGAGTCCACAAATTATATGCATGAAGGCACGTGGCTCAAGGATGTATATGTATAGATGATAGTTTGGACAAGATGTACATATACATGAAGTTAAAACAAAACATGCAAAATAGTGAATACAAGTCAAATGTAAGAATCATCAAACTAGATTATACTAGTACATCAAGTGAATACAAATGAGCGTTCAAGCACAAACATATATAAAGGTCTATTTGTAGCTCACTCGTTGTACAAGTATAAATTCTAGTCTTAATGAAAATTATCATTCAAGCAAGTAGTCAAAACATGAAGCATAAACGGGAATCATAATCCAACATGATAAACATAATAATCAAAACACGAATTATTAAAACAAAATGTCATAGTCACCATATGATTAGCATGACAAGACATGTGCATTAGATCTATGATTAACATGATAGCTAAACATAAAGAGACACAAAATATGGGTCCATACTAAACATGGGTGTCTCAACCATTAATCATGTAAAGCATAAGTCTAATAAACATGACAAATATCATACTAATCAAAACATGAGTCATCCAAAACATCATAAACATCCATATGATCACTATGTATATGCATGTACATTAGATATAGGGCATACATGATAGTACTAAACAAGGTGAGAACACAAAGATAAGATCCATATAAAGCATGGGTGTCTCAAGAACTAAACATGTATAACACTAATCTAATCAACATGACATAAGCATAATGAACAATAAAACAAGACATGCTATGAATAAATGAGCATGCAATAAAAATGGGAGTTAGAGAATGATACCAAAACCGATGAAGGTTCATCTCTAGATCTCCAAACCCATGGTGGTCCTCCCACCAAATCTCCTTGAGTGTGAAGCATCCAAATGATTCTATTTTAGGCTTAGAACGCATCCACCTCAAGGCACCCAAAACTCTCACGTGATGCGAGAGCCTCCACCTACATCAAAAATCAAAGAGGTGGATCTTGGTACCATTTCCTTGTGGGTCCACGGGGTTAGTATCTCTCCTAACCCAAACAAGAAGTTGCTAAATTTCAAATGTAAACGATCATAGCAAAATCTAGCAAGGTGGCCTTTTCGACCACAATGTGTACATGTGTACACATGAGCATACATGTCATGTTTGTGTTTCGTGGAAAGCATGTGTATGCCGTGTAGGGTGTGCATGCATAGTTGGAACTTGTTTCTTGCGAACCAAGGTTTCCAACGTGAATGATTCAATGTGCATTGGCTCAAAGTGGAGCCCAAACATTCAACATTTTTCTTCAAAACATTTATATCATTTTCTATGCTAGAAGACAAAGTGGAGCATGCTATAGGTGTGCAAGACGTAGAAGCTACACTAGCCTGGCAAACATGAATATCAATATCATTTTGCAAAGATTTATTTTTATTCAAAACCAAATCAATTCTTTTGTTATGAAATCAATTCATTTTTCAAAGAAAAATTTTCTTTAAAAACAAGATCCAATCTAGAAGACAAAACTTCATTGTGTCTTATAACATCATCACAATCATTTTTGTTTTTCAAAACTTCATTTCTTTTAAAGCAATTTCAAGTGGAGATTCAAGTGAGTCACGTTCACTAATAATCTCTTCTTTCTCTTGCAAACCGATTCAAAAATTGAACATAATCCTTTAATTCTTCTTTTAAGTCAAATGTTTCTTTTTCAAAATCTCATGTTTTTCATAAAATTTCAAGTTTAGAAGCAAGGTCAACATTCAAATTTTGAACTTCAAAACAACCATGGCAATATGAACTAGAGCTATTATCTATTTGAGAGTCAATTGTACCTCATGGGAGTCATTCCCATATGCCATAAAGCAAGGCTCTTCGATACATCTCTCATAGATCTCCTCATATTGTTAATGATCCTTGGAAGCTCCGGAGATGTCAAGACGCTCCAAACTGCAAAAGCCGAATCAAAACTATCAAAAACAAGTAAAAGATTATTATCAAAAGATGCTCTAAGTGTTTTAAGTGCAAGTGCATTGGCTTCTTATGCTTGCTACTATTAGGGAGGGTTTCTATAGTGATAGCTTGATAAACTTGATGACCTAGAGTTTTTAAATGCCTAGTCATGTCCACCTTCCAAGCATCAAGTCTAAAATGGTCAAACATAGGAGGGCTAGCCATGAGTGCAAACTAATATTTGTGCAAATGATAATGCAAATGAAGATTAGCAAACCAAGATCTTAACTCCTAGGTGGTTAAACCTAAATATCAGGAGCACTAGCTCTGATACCAATTGAAAAGTCACCTAGAGGGGGGGTGAATAGGTGACGATGCTAATCTAGTGAACTTAATGCGGAATTTAAAAACTAATTGCAATTACTATAATGATGCACACACAAGGAAGTACAAGATATAACAATTTGCACAAAGTAAAGAGAGAGCAAGAGTCAATGGATCAACGCAGACAAAGAGATATGTTCCGAGGTTCGAGCACCCCTCTACATCCCCGCCTTCACCCAGAAGGATTTTAAGTCCACTAGCTTGTCCACAAAGGACTCCCACAAAGGGAACCTCCACCGAGGATTTGGGCAATCACAATACAAGGAGTACCCAACTCCTCTCCTTACAAACACAACCTCCTCCTTGAGGCAACCTCCAATCCAACAAACAATCACCTCACAACTTGAGGGATTAGAACCAAGCTTACACAAAACACCTCACAACCCAAGTTGTACAACCTCCTCAACACAATGAGGGAAATGGCACAAAGCAAGAATTGGGTTTACAACTTAGTGGTTTCAAACAACAACCACAAAACATCTCTTTTTCCCACACAAAATCCTATAGAGAAGATAGTAGATTTTAGCTCAAGTGTGGAGAAAACCAATGGAATGGAAATCAAAATCACAAAGAAAAATCCTTGGGAAAACAATAGAAATCAAGATGGTGAAGTTCAATCAAAAGCTTTTCCCCAAAACCTCTTCTTTGATTTTCCAAACCCTAGCAAAAACCTCAAAATAGATTGTTCAATATGAGTTCAAAAATTTCTTTTAATTGCAGCAAAAACACCAGAGAGTATGAAAAAATTCGCAACAAAAACCTTAGAGAAAAACTCTTGCAAATGGGGTATTTATAGGCAGAATTGGAAACTAGCCGTTGGCAGCTATTTTTGCCAGTTTTGCCCTGTCGGTCAACCGGTCGGTCGACCGCCCAACGTTCGAATTTTTGAACGTTGTAATACCCGTCGACCGCCCGGTCGACCCAAACTAACAGAGAGCAAGTCTGCTCTCAGTCGGTCGACCGCTCGGTCGACCGGCTACAAGAGTAGCCAGCGTGCACGTCCCCGTGCACGTTGGTCGACTCGGACGGTCGACCGGCTACAGGTTCGGTCGACCGTTCGGTCGACCGACCACGCCTGGCAGACAGCAAATAGCCCAGAAAAACAGGGGTAAAATATTGTAATAAATCCTTTTAAATCTTGTAAAAATCCCCAAAAATAGTTTTAACATTTTGCATTGATATATAAACATGTGATAACAGTTTTGACTCAAATATCAAGCAATTAAAACTTATTTTTATGTCTTTTCATTTTAACCAAAAACTAAACCTTGTTTTTCTAAAACTTGGAATAGAAAATATGTTTTGTCTAAAACTCATCCAAATACAAAAACATGATATTTAAACACTTTTGAAGCATGATGCATATTGATAGAAATTCAATATACATGAAACATATACATATCATAGTTTTTGTCATTAATACCAAAATATATGTTTTGATAGAAATACCAAAACATAAAACACATGAAATAGAATATCAAACTAAGTTTCTTTAAATAGTTGAAGCATGCATGTATATAGAACAAATCTAATATACATTAAACCATGTAAACTTGTTTTGATATAAACTCTATTCATGTAAACCAAGATCGGTTAAACCAAAACCGAAAACCAATATTCAAAACATGAAACGTGTGTGTATTGTGAACTTGAGCTTATCATACTATACTAATCTTTACAATTAGGATCTAAACACAAAACTAAACTATGGATACCTAAGTCTTCTTGTAGAGCGCAATCTCCAAGTCTTCTTGTAGAGCGCAATCTCCAAGTCGGCTTGATCCAAAACTCCTTGATTCGCCGAGCAAGTGCTATATATGATCTTTGACGCTCGGGCTCTTGAATCAACATGTGAAAGATGTGTGGAAGCTTTCACCAACTAATATCTTGTTAAATATCTGAAACTTAAACATTGCAAGATTATTAGTACACATAACTACATGAGTTAATCATCATCAAACTAGAGTGGAAGGCCTTTGGGCAACAATAGCTTCGCTGGGAAGCTATGTCAAAATCCTTCTCTGCAGATCAGTTAAATGGAGAACAAGGGAAGCTAATCCCTGAAGCAGCGCTAAAGCTGAATTAAGGGAGATGAATTCCTAAAATCGTGAAGTCGTTGAATGATCAAGACTTACCAGTCCTTGGCTGGGTAATAACCAGAGTGGGCATTCTCACTAATTCAGAGATCTGAGTATCTCTCTCAACTAAGAGAAGAGGAGAAGAGCAGATCACTTCTCTCTTCAGAGGACCTCAAGTCTCCTATTTATAGGCCCCCATGGCCTGAGCGCTGCCGCCTCAAGCGTGGAAGCACGAGCGCATTTAAGGAATTTACTGCGCCTTGAGAACAGGGACGGCTTCCCTTGGAACCGTGCAAAGGGAGAAACGTCTCCCTCATAAAGGCACTTATGGCGCCTTGAAGAAAGGGAATATCCTCCCTCGGAAACGTGCAAATCGAAGAATATCTCCCTCGATCAGCACGAAGAAAGGAGTAATCCTCCTCGTAACTGGCCCACGGCAGTTGGCCTCGGGAAAGCGACAGGTGTTCCAGAGCGAACCTGTCTAGCCGCGAAGCTACCCAGACGCGAGTCTACATGATTCCTCGGCGAATCTACATCCCAAAGCAGGATTTAAAGCGAAGCTGAACTCAACCATCATGGCGACGTTCATACTCCACACACCCAATCAAAGCAGTTCAAAGTATTTCAAAGTCTGAGCCATTGCAGACTTTCGAAAACTTTGAAGGGGGTCTTGTTGACACTTAAAAAAGACAAGATTCTTATTGGTCCGAACAATGTCTAAACTTGTTGACATTTACAAAAGACAAGTGACAGACGAGCTGAAGACCAGTTTTCACCCATCTCCGAGGGACAGGGAAACAACTTAGACTCCACTGATTCAGCAAGCAGACAGTGAACCCGATTGTTTCTAAACAGACCTCAGCAGGTCTAAAATGCTAGCACTTAGTATTACATGAGCCCAAAGGGATAGCCTCGCCTGAGAGGCTAATATCACTCGACTTCGCCTCGAAGCCATCCAAAGCTCGCCAGGAAGCTAACTCGCAAACTTCGCCACAGAGGACTTCCAGCTCCGCCAAAGGGTTTCTTTCGGACTTCGCCAGAAGTTGCCTCTAGCTCCGCTACGAGCTCAATGCAGGCAGCTCCGCCATTGGTCTGCCATGGTCAACCTTTGACCAATCAAATCTCCGGATGAGATCGGATCTAATCAGATCAAATCCAATCAAGATCAAATCAGAGATCAATTTGGCAGTTGATTGCCACAATCTCTTGACTCTTCTAAAACGAGTAAGAAGATCAGGGGAAATCCTCCAACGATATGGAAAGGATCAAGAAGGTCAACGACCTTCCAATTCTAGCTTCGCAAAAGCCGATCCTAGCCTCGCAGCAAGGCTACTTTCCAAATTTAAACAGATCTGATTCAATCTGTTTTCATATTTTCAAGGGACGATTATACCCTTGCTCTCCCTATAAATAGCCCATCAGGGTACAAGGAGAGACAATGCGTAAGAGGCATGCACGCACATGCGCAGGAGAGCTCCACAAGCAGAGACTTCTTCACGACGCACCGTGCGCTCTCGAATTCAGAGACCTTTTAGAGAATTGCTTTCTCTATTCAGGGTGTTGATACCCTAACATCGTCCTTCTTCTCAAGGAATCTCTAGAACCAGGCGAGAAGGAATTCCTAATTGAAGGCGATTTTGAGAAGCAGTAAGAGGGTTCTACCAACCTTCTATTCTCTGATTCCCGGAACCAGGCGAGAAGGAATCTCATCGCTCGCATCGTCAAAGGGACAAAGTGGTCGCGCGCTGACCAGACTCCTATCGGTACACTTCTCCAGAATCTCTGAGGAGATCTACTTGTAATCTTTTTAAGAATACTTGTAATTTAGCTCCTCAAACTCTCTTTTTTGTAAGTTTTCCCCCTTTGCGAACATAATGGAAAACAATCAAGAGCACCAACTCTAATACCAATTGAAAGTACACCTAGAGGGGGTGTGAAATACACTTAGAGAGGGGGTGAATAGGTGTAATGCTAATCAAATGCGGAATAAAAATAAACTATGCTAAATGATGCAAACTGGTTACTCCAACAAGAATTGAAACTGAATTCCCCGTGAAAGGCTCTAGAACTTCTCCTTTAATATTCCTCTAGATTATGAGTTGAGGTGCTCAATTGCCTTCTTGTTGAGATGAGTATAGACCAATAATGAAGAATAATACGAAAATGAAAGTGATGCAAGCAATAAATAAGATTGCAACAGAAGTAACAACACAAATAAAGAGATTGAGATCAAGAGACAAGCAATCACTAACACAAAGAATTTTTTTCGAAGTTCTAGCCACGCTTTACGTCCCCACCTTTACCACTATGAAGGATTTCACTATCCACTAAAGGATCTTCCACAAAGGGACCTTACAATAAGGAATTACAAAAAAGGTCTACACAAGCCCCGAGTACACAACTCCACCACTCAATTCTCTACACAAAAAGGTAGCACAAGCCAATTAAGGTTATAAAGCTCTTGGGGATCACTCAAAATCTCAAACACTCTCTCTTATAACTTCTTATAGAGTAGAATATGAAAATGAAGCTCAAGGAGCTATGTGAGAGTAGAAATTCAAATAGAAAGAATTTAAGAGTTGAAAACCCCCAAATGAAATTAGCTTTGAAAAGATTGTACTTGAAAATTGGAAGCTTTGAAAATTTTTCTCTTCGAAGCGAACTTAATTTGAAAACTTGTTATTCTAAACTCAAACCCAATGACCCATTTATATAGCACACATAAAACCTATAGGTAAGGCTTACCAGGTCTTTAGGATTAGTTTTGACCCATAAAAATAGGAAATGCCCGTTGGCAAAATAAAAAGATGAAACAGATTCAAAAACTAGCCGTTATTGGGATTTTGGCAGTGTATCGGTCGAATGACCGGTCGACCAACCCTCCCTATATTAAAATATAGTTGTTGGCTCTGGTCGACCAGTCGGTCAACCAGATTCAACCGATGCTAAGGGTGAGCCAGTCGGTCGATCGAACGATCGACCGCGAGGGTTGGCGGTCGACCGGTCGATTGACCGACAGACATGCACAACGTGCACACCCCAAGCCATAAGATCGGTTGACCGTCTTGGCCTGACATAGGCAACGGTCGACCGACCTAGACTGAAAAACAGTTTTTAAATATTTTAAAATGCAAACTTACTTTTGAAATATTTTGTATTGGTTTATAAGTGACATAGCAATATATATCCAATGAAATACATGTTCTAAGTATGATTAAAATTTTGAAAAAATTATGAGACATGTATCATGATCAAACATGCAAAACACCAATACAATCAAAACTTGTATTTTTGAAATCGTGTATTTTTGTGTGTGTAACTTCTTGAGCATCAAATCTATATTCTACACTTTAACATACTATTTTCTTACAAGACTCTAGGTGACTATAAGTGTCTTCAAGTGGGCTTCTCTAATAACGACGTCGAGTGCGTTGAGTTTCAATCCCGTACTTGAATACCCTTTAGTCTTTATATCTTCCTTTAGAGGAAAAAAACTTCTTGAATCCTTTAGAACCCTGAAACACACTTAAACACTTGAACTTGATAAGTACTAAATAACCGCATATGTTTTGTTATCATCAAAACAAGAAACCGGTGATTGTAACCTTGGGCCAACAATCTCCCCTTTTTTGGTGTTAACAAAACATATGAGTTATTTAAAATAAAAAATAGAAAAGAGTTTGGAAAAGCTCCCCCTCAAGTTATGCTATCTATCAAATACAAGAAAACATTATGACTTTAAATGGATTTGTCAATGTAAGCAGTCACATAAATATGCATATATAAAGAATATACCATTTAGAATAATATGCATATACCTACCATCCTTCCATTCCTCCTTCCTCTAAACACATTATGCAATGAAAAGACAATGAATTATGGTATTGCATATAAGCATGATAATGAAAATAGATATACATAAAGTTCATGAAATACCAAAGCAAGAAACTAAAAACTCAACTATTAAATGTCAAAAATATTGTTAAAAACATTGTCATAACTCAATAACTCAAATATCTTTTCCCCTTTTTGTCATGCATCAAAAAGGAGTAAATCATACATGAAACGAAACCAATAGAAAAACACATGTATATTAATTTTAAAATACATAAAGCCATATGAAATAATCTCAAAACTCATGAATCCATAGTGCAAACATTTAACTCTTCACAAATAAATGAAATCTATTATAATCTAGTGGTTTAGTAAAAATGTCTGCAAGTTAAAAATCAGTAGAAACATAGTCAATTTCAATATCTCCTTTCTCATAGTGATCTCTAAGAAAGTGATATCGAATCTCTATGTGTTTGGTCTTATTATGTTAATTTGCATTTTAGTCATATGAATAGTACTAGTGTTATCATAAAATATTTTAATATGGTCATAATACAAATTATAGTCAAGGAGAGTATGTTTCATCCAAAGAACTTGTGCATAACAAGCCCCAGTCGCAACATACTCCGTCTCGACGGTTGAGAGGCTACGGAATTTTGTTTCTTGAAAGACCACGAAACTAGACAATTACCTAAAATTGACAAGTTTCACTGGTGCTCTTCCATCTACTCTACAACCGGCATAATTGGCATCTGAAAAACTCTTCATTGAAAATTGTCCGGTCTTCGGATACCACAAGCCCATTCCAATGGTGCACTTAAGATATATAATAATTCATTTTACCACAATCAATTGGGACTCTTTAGGACAAGATTGAAATCTAGCACATAGACACACACTAAACATAATATACGGCCAACTAGCCGTCAAGTAAAGCAAACTACCAATCATGCTTTATAAAGTTTAATGTCTATATTTTTATCTTGTTCATCCTTGTCAAGCTTTGTTGTGATAGTCATGGGGTCTTGCTTATCTGTGCATCTTCAAGTCCAAATTTCTTAATAAGTTCTCTTGTGAATTTGGCTTGGTTTTTAAAAATTTCATCACTCTTTTACTTGATTGGAGCTCAAGAAAGAAGTTGAGCTCTCCCATCATGGACATTTCAAACTCTTTTTTCATGTATGATTCAAAATCCTTACAAAGTGCTTCATTAGTGGATCCAAAAATGATATTATCAACATATATTTACACAATAAGGATATCACTATCTACATGCTTTTTAAATATTATGGTGTCAACTTACCTTTTTAAACCATTTGAAACTAAAAAAGTAGAGTCTTTTATACCAAACTCTTGGAGCTTGTTTTAAACTATATAAAGCTTTTTCAAGTTTAAAAATAAAATCCGGATGTGTAGGATTAACAAACTCAGGGGGTTGTTTAACATACACCTCCTCTTCGATAAAACTATTTAAAAATGCACTTTTAACATCCATTTGATAAAGTTTAAAATCTTTGAAAGAAGCATAAGCAAGTGTCATCTGTATGGCTTCAAGCCGTGCTACGGGTGCGAATGTTTTCTCAAAATCGATATATTTGATTTGGGTATAAACTTGGGCTACTAACCTAGCTTTATTCCTAATAATATTTCCCGATTCATCAAACTTATTCCTAAAATTCAATTAGCACCAATGATTGGTCTATCATAGAGTCTAGGAACAAGTTGTCAAATTTGGTTACGCTCAAATTGATTGAGCTCTTCTTACATTGCAAGCAACCAATATGAGTCACTCTCTTGGGCTCAATATGAGAAATAAAAGCAAAATGGCCACAATATCATGAATTTTGGAGCGAGTAGTTACCCTTTGGATACATCACCTATGATGAGGTCCTTGGGATGATTTGTAGCATATCTCCAATCCTTTGGAAGTGGTTGTGATGGCTCCACTTTAACTTTTTGAACTCCACCATGTTCCTCATCTTTAGGCTTGTCTTCTTGTATTGGTGAGTCCTTCAATGATATTTTCTCCATGTTTTCACGTAAGAAATCAAATTCTAAAATATTTTTCACAAAAATATTAGATTCCTCAAACTTGAATGCATAGACTCTTCAATAGTCAAAGTAGACTTATTGAAGATTCTATAGGCCTTGGCAGTATTTGAATACCCAACAATATAGGTTCATAAGATGTGACATCAAATTTACCTAATTATCTTTAATATTCAAAACAAAATATTTACAACCAAAAACTTTAAAATATGAAACATTTGTTTTCTCAAATAGTAAATTTCAAATAGAGTTTTGGAAGTGTTTTTGCAAAAATAAATTCTATTCGATATGTAACATGAAGTGTTTTACGGCCTCGGCCCATAGATATTGAGGGAGTCCGTATTCAATAATCATTATCCTAGCCATCTCTCGCAGAGTGCGATTCTTTCTTTCAACGACTCTATTTTGTCGTAGAGTTCTAGACAAGATAGCGCATGTTTATTCCATTTTTTTCATAATAAGTGACAAAGGAATGGTTAGTGAATTCACCACCTCTATCACTCCTTATACGCAAAATCGAAATTTTTTTCTTTTTTAACTCTTTTTCTAAAAATATGAAAATGTGAAAAAACTTCATCTTTGTGTTCTAAAAAAAACCTATGTAAATCTAGAAAAATCATCAACTAAAATAAAAACATAACGATTACCATTAAGACTTTTAGTTTTTGTTGGGCAAACAAATCCATGTGGATCAACTCTAATGGTTTAGATGTCATGATATCCTTGATTGCTTTGAAAAGGACTTGGTTTGTTTTCCAAGTTGGCATGCATCTCAAATGCGGTCTTTTTCAAACTTCAAGTAAGGAATATCATTCACCGATTCCTTAGAGTTAATTCTAAATAGATGGTCAAACGAAATATGACCTAGTCTCCTATGCCATAATCAAGAATCTTCATTGAAAGTATTTAAACAATTAGCATTGCAATGTAAATTAAACATGTTAATCATATAGACATTATTTTCACGAAAATCAGAAAAAAAACACAAATATTTATTTTCTTATCTACAACATTGCAAAACAAATCATCAAAAATAACTTTAAAATATTTGTCACAAAGTTGGCTAATGCTCAAGAGATTATGCTTGAGAACATCAACTAAAATAACATTTTCAATTAAAGGAGATGAGCCAATTTGGATATTACCTATACCAATGATTTTACCTTTTGAATCATTTTCGAAGGTGACGGTGCCACCTTCATGATACCTTGATAGGGTTGCAAAGTTGTTAATATCTCAAGTCATGTGCCTTGAGCAACCACTATCAAGGTACCACCGCTCCTTACGTCTTGGAGCCTAGGTGTGTACCTATATCAAGTAAAGAATTTGTTCATTTTAGTACCCATATTTTCTTAGGTCCTATAGAGTTAGTTCTTCGAACCCAAACATGATCATTTGAAGCATTTATATGATCATAACAAAACTTAGCTAAGTGACCCTTCCGGCCATAATAAGTGCAACTATAAACTCTACCATCCATAAATGCATGATGTGTATGGGGAACATGAGCATGCTTATTGTGTGTGGCATGTTTAGCATGATGTGTGTGAGCATGTTGTGCTTGATGAGAGTGGGCATGTGTAGTATGAGAAATATGAACATGTTTCCTTGGAGTGTGTCTCTTTGGAAATATGGCCTCTAATCTAGCCTTATCAAACTCTATTTCTTCAAAACATTACTCAAAGTGTTAATTTTCGTTTTCAAAATAGAAATCTCATTTTCATCAATTAAAGAAAATTTTGCTTTACAAAAAACTTTGTATGCATCAAAATCTTTTGAGTAGACATGAGTGTGGAAGATAAAATATCTTTTTCTTTGGAAAGGGTAACAACTTGATTTTGAAGAATTTCATTTTCCTTTTTCATTTTTAAATATTTCTTCTTTAGAAAATCATAATTATTAGAAAGTTCTTCAAATTCCTCATCCAATTCATCCATTGTTAATTCACAATCATCAAGTGAAGGTTTGGATGTTACCTTGGGTGTGTTATCATTTGCTATGAAACATATGTTGTTGTATCCACCTCTTCTTCGAATTCACTCTCCGAATCCCATGTAGCTTTCAAGGCTTCTTTTTATAGGGCTTCAAGGAGATTGTAGGCTTACTTTTGTTCTTCGGGCACTCGGCAATGATGTGTTTGGGTTTTCGGCAATTGAAGCAAATAATTTTTTTGTCCTCCTTCCCTTGTCATCGTCTTCTATTGTTGAATTTGGCCTTGTCGTACATATTCTTTACATTTTTCACTAAGAGGGAGAGGTATTTGTCATCTTCTTCTTCATCATCTTCATCGGAGATGGTGGGAGTAGACTTGAAGGCTAGCATCTTCTTCTTTTGTGGTGTCATCTCTTCTCTTGCCTTCTTCTCCATCTCATGGGTCCTAAGATTGCCGATAAGACCGATAAGCTCCATCTCTTTTTTATCATTTAGCTCCTTCAATGTTGTAATGTTGACCTCCCATGAAGGTGATAATGCACGAATAACCTTTCTTACATTTTGGTCATTATCAATGGCATCACCTAAAGAAGTAAGACCATCAGTGATTTTAGTGAATCTTATAACCATGTCATCAATTGAGTCATTTTCATGCATGGTGAAATTTTCATATTGGGAATGCAAGAGATTAATTTTAGCTCTCTTGACTTGTAAAGTTCCCTCGTGCATGACCACTAGGTGTGACCAAAACTTGCAGGCAGATTTGCAATGGATAACCCTAATTATGTCGTTGTCGTTCAAGGCTTGAAGCAATGCATAGTGTGCTTGCATTGGCATCAAATTTCTTGGTGGTAATGTCGGACCAAGTGTCCTTTGTAAGATCACCTAGAGGGGGGGTGAATAGGTGATGGCTAATCTAATGGTCACTTGTGAACAAATAATGCGGAATTAAAACTAAGTTGACCAAATAAAAATTTCTTTTAATTAAACACTTATGTATAACTCAAGAGTGTTGTCGAATTCCCCTTGCGAGGCTCTGGACAAGCTCCTCTAGATTCCCCTTGAATGGGTTGAGGTGCCGCGTTGGCTCTCTTGGTTGAATACTAGTGTTAACAACAATCCCACGCAATTATATATCAATTAAGCACAAGGGTATATCATGCATATAAAAGTAAAGACAATGTAAGTAATGCAAGATATAAAAGAGACAAAGAGAGAGAGAGATAGAGTAAGCAATCGCAAACACAAGGGTATGTTTCGAGGTTCGAGCACACTTGCTCTACATCCCCGCCTTCGACACACGAAGGATTTCCACTATGCAAGATCCCACGGATCTCTCCTCGGTGCCGTACACCTACAAACCCTCGGACTCCCAAGTCCCGTACACACGCAAGTCCACCGACTCGCCGAGGCCGTACCTCGAACCACCAAGAGTTCACAACCGAACTCTAGCCACCAACAACGAGCACACTTGCCCGTTTCCTCAAATACAAGGAAAAGATCTCTTTGATGATCACAACACTTGATCACCTAAAGAGCACTCTCACTACAACACACCTATAGGAATATCTAGCAATGGATAGCTCAAGTGTGGTGTGAGAAAAGCAAGGAAAGAAAGCTTTGGTAGAAAACACAAGAAATCACTTTAAACACTCTCTTGATAAAAACTCTTCCTTTTGATTGGAAGTATTTGCACTAAAATCTTGTAGAGAAACTCCTCTAAAAATGTCTGAAAAACAGCTCAAGAAGTCTCCTAAATGTTAACCTCAAAACAGATGACAAAATCCCAATTTATAGGCTTCAGAAAAATAGAGCCGTTGGGGTTCTGTCAGAGCTGGCGGTCGACCGCCGGTCGACCGGCCAACGGTCATTTTTCTGACCGTTGCAGCCACCGGTCGACTGGTGAGTCGACCGCTCTTCTGGAAAGAACTGTCGGTCGACCGATCCGGTCGACTGGCATTTTCCAGAGAGCAACAGGTTTGGGTCGGTCGAGTATCGGTCGACTCCGGTCGACTGATACGCACATGCACAAAAACTGTGCATGTCGGTCGAGTGCCGGTCGACTGCCGGTCGACCGGTCACTGAGAAATTCTGAAAAATCAGAACTTCCAGGACCTGGACAATTTGGATTTAGGTTTTGGGTCTTGGATAAAATGTTTTGGTCTTAAAAAATCATAGAGTATGAGCATGTGTCATACTACTATCAAGGTAAAATACTTGGTAAAAATTCTTTTGATAAAAACCTAATTTTCCATGAAATGTTTTTCCAAACCTTTATCAAATACAAAAACAAGATATTTGAGTCCATTTAAAAGCATAGTGTGTATGGATATGATCCACTCCACAATCAATATGAAATATCTATGTTTTTGAAATCTAGTATACAACTTGGTTTTGGTTAAAGAATATACATGATAGAAATACCAAAAACCAACAAATATTTTGTCTCAAAGAAAAATCTTTTTCTACTCTAGAAAATCTTTTACTAAATAAAAATTCTTTTCTAAAAAGAAATCTTTTATGAAATCAATTAAATCAAGAGTTCTATCAAGAGTGTGTGTGTGTGATATAACTTGAGCAATCCACCAACTATCTATCCTTTACATTTTTACTAGAACAAAAATACAAATTCTATACCTAGACACAAGTCTTCAACTTCTTGAATTCTTCACTTGAAGGCTTCTCATCTTCTTGACTTGGTCCAAGCTTGATCCAAAAACTCCTTGGATCACAACATGCAAGCTCCAAATCTTGTTCTTTAATCCTTTGTTGAGCTATGCACCTACTAAGATCTTGATCATGAATCTGTCACTAATTAAACACAAGATCATTAGTAACTATAACTACATGAGTTGATCATCATCAAAACTAGGGTGAAGGGCCTTTGGGCCAACAATCTCCCCTTTTTGATGATGACAAAACTCATGGAGTTATATATGCATGGATTAAAGTAAAGCTTCAAAGAAGCTCCCCCTTAACTCATGCATACCAAATAAATAAAAGATATGTCAATAAAAGCACATGACATGTATGCAATGTAGGAGATGCAATCATATAAATCAAATCATAAATCAAATCTTTTGCTCCTAATTGCAAGACAACATATATACATAAATACAAATCTTACTCCCCCTTAAGTAAGGAACCAAATACTTCTCCCCCTTAAGTAAGGAAATCATGAACTCATGCATATAAAATCACAAATTCTTCTCCCCCTTTTTGTCAATCATCAACAAAGGGTTCAAAGAAAAATACATCAACAAATTTTTCTCCCCCTTTTTGTCAAAAACAAAGAAATCAAGGAGGGATAAATACAAATCAATCAATAAAATTTATATGCGATATAAATTCATGAAGAGGAAGACGTTAAGTTAGCTTCCCGACACATATACATTACATGAAGGAGGGATGACAAGCCCTAATTCACATAACGTATAATATGTCATGCATAAGAGGAGATGTGAAGCTCCCCCTACACACGTATATCATATAAAGAAGAGTTGTCAATCTCCTCAATTTATAATATACTCAACATGAATCTATATGTAAGAGAGATGTTAAGCTCTCCTTGCATATAGACAATACAAATCAAAAATTTTGAATTTTTCTTATGAAAACAAAATTTTGAAATATCTTAAAATACAATATTTTCTTTTAAGGTACCAAATGTAGAACAACCAAATTTGAATTTTGATACCAATTATGAAATACAATGCATAAGCTTGAAGATAAATAAGATTTGAAGTAAGCTTAGCATTAACAACTTTGTGCTTAAAAATATAAGAGTCAATTTTAGCTAAAGCACAAGTACAAATCATATATATGTATGAAAAGAGTATATCAATTGAAGTAGATACATACATATATGAAAGAACAAAATATGAGTATATACAACAAGAGTCAAATTGATACCAATTGAAAATATCCAATGATACCAATTGAAAAGTAAGCATAAGTGTATACATCATATAATCTACCATATGAAGAATTCGAACTAGTTAAATGAACTTGTTTTAAGAACTAGTACGAGATCCTTCCATCAAGGAATAAGTTAAAAAGTTTTTCATGAAAGATCAATGAAACACAAGGCACTAAAAAGCACTTTATCCATAAAGTCCATATCAAAAAGAAGTGAGTGTGATAGTGTTATGTGAAACATGGTATCATGAAAATTAGCAATAAAACTCAATATTCCTTAAAATCATAAATTTTGAAAATACGAAAATCATCACAAATTTTAATATATGAAAATCATCAAAATTATATTTCATAGCATATGTATGTTTTGACAAGACATTAAGTATACATACATATCCCCAAAATACAATTGAGTCCTCATAAATAGATTTGCATGAAAAGCAAATGACTCAAGGGTTATCCATGTATATTTTAATGTTTTGGCAAAAGAAACATATACATGAAATGAAATCACATGATCAAAACATAAATCCAAATGGGAATACAAGTTTAAGAATGTAATGATCATTAACATAAGGCTATACTAGTACATCTAATAGGCACAAATAAGCATTCAACCCAATCATATATAGATTTATTTGTGGTCCATAAGGTGTACAAGTATAAATCCAAGTGTTGACAAATACTAAAATCTAAACTAATATTCAATACAATGAAGCATCAAAATTTTGAAATCACAAAGGAATTTATCCATAAAAATAGGATCATGTGCATCAATTGAAGAATAGATAACTAGTTTAAATAGATTTTTGACAAACTAGTTAAAGATCCTTCATAAATATGAAATCATATGTATTTCATGAATAATACTAAATACATAAAAGTTCAAGCACTCATATTCCATAAAGCTCCAAATTTATATTTTCTTAAAGATAGAGTGTTCAAAGGTTATGTAAATAGTGTCTACATGAAAATAGTCATTGAAGCCCAAAACGATCATAAGTCAAATTTTTTAACAACAAATCATGAAAAAACATTTTTCACTAAAATCAACAATTTTCATGGTATATGTATGGTTTATACAAATCTAACAATATGCATACATATCCCAAAATAAAAGAGTCTATTAAATGTTTGCATGAAGGCAAGAGACTCACGGGTATACATGTATATTTATTAGATTTGAATTAAACATGCATATACATGAAGTAAATCACAAAAATTGGCAAAACATGTATATATGAGAATTATCAAAACTAGATTATACATATGCATAAAGTGGATACAAGTGAGCATGAAGTTCAATTATTTAAGAGTCAATTGTAATTCACTATTTGTATATGTATACATACAAGTTTGATATATTCTACATCTAAGCATGTAAATACCACATAAAGCACACAAAATCTTAAAACATGAACATGCTATGAATATGATAAAAGTATAAAGCATGTACATAAATAAAATAGGAGTTTAGAGGTTGTTACCAACTCCAAAGCTCCAAGTATGGTGGTTGTCCCACCAAGCTCCTTGATAGTGATGCAACCAAGTGTATGTCCATCATGTCCATTGCAATCACTACCAAGGTACCAACCTTCTCACGTTTTGTGAGATCCCACACCTACATCAAAATCAAAAGGTGGGGGTTTTGGTACCCATGTTTTCTTGGGTCCTTTGGGGTTAGCATTGTTATAAGGAACCCAAAATCTATTATACTTAGCAAAATATAAATATGGTTTCTTATCAAAACAATATCTTGCTAGATGGCCTTTGCGGCCGCAATGTGTACAAATGTACACCTTAGCATGATGCTTATGAGTGTGATTGTGATCGTGATGTGCACCATAAGCATGAGCATGATGAGTATGATGATGTGCATGAGCATGTGGAACTTGTTTCTTTTGAAACAAAGATTCCAACTTAGAATGATTGAATGCACATGTGCTCAAATTAGAGCTCAAATTATTTATCTTATTTTTCAAGTTCTTAATCTCATTAGTAGTGGCATGAAAAGCATGATGAGATGAAGAATCATTTTTCTTTTTCTTTGAGAAACATTATCTTTTTCTTTTTCAACAAATTTTCTTTTTAAAGATTTGTTTTCTTGCAAAATACTTTCTTTTTGTTTTTCTACCATAGCAATCTTATCCTTCGAAGACATATTCCCTTCACATAAATCATTCAATTTAGACATAAGGGAAACATTCTCATTTTTCAAATTCTCATTTTCTTTTTCTAAACATGCAAGTTTATTTCTAAGAGAATCATTTTCTACATGCATGCAATCAAATTTCTTTTTCAAAATATTGTTGTCTTTTTCTAAGCATGCAAAGTTATCTCTAAAAGAGTCTTGTTCTATATGCATGCAAGCAATGTCCTTTTTCAAATTTTTATTTTCTTTCTTTATCATGTCATATTTTCAATAATCATATGGCAAAATGAAGTAAGCTCATCATATGACATGTCCTCATCCTCGGATTCGGAAGTTACCTCAAGGGGGTCATCTCCTTGGACCATGTAGCACTTGTTGGAGGTGTCGCTTCCAACATCCGAATCGCTCCCCGCATAGTATTGTTCATTTTCGCCAAGGGAGATGAGGGTGTTCCATACTACAAAAGCCATATCAATATTAGCAACCCTACATAGATAATCATCATTTAGGGTACTCTTTAAAGCATGTAGGGCTTTTGTATTAGCCTCAAGATTCTTACCATCTATACAATAAGCATTATTAGTAGTGGCAAGATATACATTATAACCTAGGGCTTTGAGGAATAATGACATCTTAACTTTCCAAATGTGGATGTTAAGAATATCAAAGGTGGGTGGTGACATAAAGTCCATGGTGAGGTGTGTGTGTACAACAAATTTTGTGATTAGCCCAAATGTAGGATCTTTAACTCTTAGGTTGTTAGACCCAATATCAAGAGCACTAGCTCTGATACCAATTGTAAGATCACCTAGAGGGGGGGTGAATAGGTGATGGCTAATCTAATGGTCACTTGTGAACAAATAATGCGGAATTAAAACTAAGTTGACCAAATAAAAATTTCTTTTAATTAAACACTTATGTATAACTCAAGAGTGTTGCCGAATTCCCTTGCGAGGCTCTGGACAAGCTCCTCTAGATTCCCCTTGAATGGGTTGAGGTGCCGCGTTGGCTCTCTTGGTTGAATACTAGTGTTAACAACAATCCCACGCAATTATATATCAATTAAGCACAAGGGTATATCATGCATATAAAAGTAAAGACAATGTAAGTAATGCAAGATATAAAAGAGACAAAGAGAGAGAGAGATAGAGTAAGCAATCGCAAACACAAGGGTATGTTTCGAGGTTCGAGCACACTTGCTCTACATCCCCGCCTTCGACACACGAAGGATTTCCACTATGCAAGATCCCACCGGATCTCTCCTCGGTGCCGTACACCTACAAACCCTCGGACTCCCAAGTCCCGTACACACGCAAGTCCACCGACTCGCCGAGGCCGTACCTCGAACCACCAAGAGTTCACAACCGAACTCTAGCCACCAACAACGAGCACACTTGCCCGTTTCCTCAAATACAAGGAAAAGATCTCTTTGATGATCACAACACTTGATCACCTAAAGAGCACTCTCACTACAACACACCTATAGGAATATCTAGCAATGGATAGCTCAAGTGTGGTGTGAGAAAGCAAGGAAAGAAAGCTTTGGTAGAAAACACAAGAAATCACTTTAAACACTCTCTTGATAAAAACTCTTCCTTTGATTGGAAGTATTTGCACTAAAATCTTGTAGAGAAACTCCTCTAAAAATGTCTGAAAAACAGCTCAAGAAGTCTCCTAAATGTTAACCTCAAAACAGATGACAAAATCCCAATTTATAGGCTTCAGAAAAATAGAGCCGTTGGGGTTCTGTCAGAGCTGGCGGTCGACCGCCGGTCGACCGGCCAACGGTCATTTTTCTGACCGTTGCAGCCACCGGTCGACTGGTGAGTCGACCGCTCTTCTGGAAAGAACTGTCGGTCGACCGATCCGGTCGACTGGCATTTTCCAGAGAGCAACAGGTTGGGTCGGTCGAGTATCGGTCGACTCCGGTCGACTGATACGCACATGCACAAAAACTGTGCATGTCGGTCGAGTGCCGGTCGACTGCCGGTCGACCGGTCACTGAGAAATTCTGAAAAATCAGAACTTCCAGGACCTGGACAATTTGGATTTAGGTTTTGGGTCTTGGATAAAATGTTTTGGTCTTGAAAAATCATAGAGTATGAGCATGTGTCATACTACTATCAAGGTAAAATACTTGGTAAAAATTCTTTTGATAAAAACCTAATTTTCCATGAAATGTTTTTCCAAACCTTTATCAAATACAAAAACAAGATATTTGAGTCCATTTAAAAGCATAGTGTGTATGGATATGATCCACTCCACAATCAATATGAAATATCTATGTTTTTGAAATCTAGTATACAACTTGGTTTTGGTTAAAGAATATACATGATAGAAATACCAAAAACCAACAAATATTTTGTCTCAAAGAAAAATCTTTTTCTACTCTAGAAAATCTTTTACTAAATAAAAATTCTTTTCTAAAAGAAATCTTTTATGAAATCAATTAAATCAAGAGTTCTATCAAGAGTGTGTGTGTGTGATATAACTTGAGCAATCCACCAACTATCTATCCTTTACATTTTTACTAGAACAAAAATACAAATTCTATACCTAGACACAAGTCTTCAACTTCTTGAATTCTTCACTTGAAGGCTTCTCATCTTCTTGACTTGGTCCAAGCTTGATCCAAAAACTCCTTGGATCACAACATGCAAGCTCCAAATCTTATTCTTTAATCCTTTGTTGAGCTATGCACCTACTAAGATCTTGATCATGAATCTGTCACTAATTAAACACAAGATCATTAGTAACTATAACTACATGAGTTGATCATCATCAAAACTAGGGTGAAGGGCCTTTGGGCCAACATCCTTATCACCAATGGGTACACTACAGGGTTTAGTCACCGCCTTTGCAATCCGGCTTCTTAGGGATTGCAAAAGCACGGTCATCTTAACCTTCCATATGGGAAAGTTTAAGGCCATCAAACTTAGGAAGAGTTTTAATTTCTTCAGCCATTTTTACTATTGTGGATAAATAAAAATGTGAATGAAGTGAATAGCAATTAGGATCTTTCTAAGGTGGTTAAGTCAAAATTTAGAGACCAAGGCTCTCATACCAATTGAAATACACCTAGAGAGGGTGAATAGGTGTAATACTAATCAAATGCGGAATAAAAACAAATATACTAAATGATGCAAATAGGTCACTCAAAATAAGAATTGAAGCCGAATTCCCCTGAAGGGCTCTAGAACTTCTCCTCTAATATTCCTCTAGATTATTAGTTGAGGGCTCAATTGCCTTCTTGTTGAGATGAGTATAGACCGATAAAAGTGAATGAAGAATGTAATGCAATAATGAAAGTGATGCAAGCAATAAATAGAGATTGCAATAGAAGTAACAACACAAATAAAGAGGTTGAGATCAAGAGACAAGCAATCACAAATACAAAGAATTTATTTCGAGGTTCGAGCCACCACTGTACGTCTCTGCCTTCACCACTATGAAGGATTTTACTATCCACTAAAGGATCTTCCACAAAGGGACCTTACAATAAGGAATTAGAAAAAAGGTCTATACAAGACCGGAGTACACAACTCCACCACTCAATCTTCTACACAAGAGGTAGTATAAAGCCAATCGAGATTATAAAGCTCTTGGTGATCACTCAAGATCACAAACACTCTCTCTTACAACTTCCTATAGAGTAGAATATGAAAATGAAGCTCAAGGAGTTATGTGAGAGTAGAAATTCAAATAGAAAATTTAAGAGTTGAAAAACTAAATGAAATTAGCTTTGAAAAGATTGAACTTGAAAATTGGTAGCTTTGAAAACTTTCTTACTTGAAGCAAACTTGATTTTCTATTGAAAACATGTAAAACTTGTTATTCTAAACTCAAACCAATGATCCATTTATATAGCAACACATAAAACCTATAGGTAAGACTTACCAGGTCTTTAGGGATGAGTTTTGACCCCATAAAAATAGGAAATGCCCGTTGGAAAACAGAAAAGACGAAACAGATTCAAAAACTAGCCGTCATTGGGATTTTAGCAGTGTGTCAGTCGACCGACCCTCCCTATATCAAAATATAGTCGTTGACTCCGGTCGACCGGTCGGTCGACCAGATTCAACCGAGGCTAAGGGTGAGCCAGTTGGTCGACTGAACGGTCGACCGAAAGGGTTGACGGTCGACTGGTCGGTCGACCAACAGACATGCACAATGTGCACACCCCAAGCCACAAGATCGGTTGACTGAGCGGTCGACCATCTTGGCCTAATATTAGGCAACGGTAGATCGGACGGTCGACCGACCTACACTGAAAATAGTTTTTGAAATATTTTGAAATGCAAACTTATTTTTGAAATATTTTGTATTGGTTTATATGTGATAAAACAATGTATAGGCAATGAAATACATGTGTTAAACATGATATAAAATTTTGAAAAAATTATGAAACATGTATTATGACCAAACATGCAAAACACCAATACTATCAAAACTTGTATTTTCGAAATCGTGTATTTTTGTGTGTGTAACTTTTTGAGCATTAAATCTATATTCTACACTTTAACATACTATTTTCTTACAGGGCTCTAGGTGACTACAAGTGTCTTTAAGTGGGCTTCTCCAATAGCGACGTCGAGTGTGTTGAGCATCAATCCCGTACTTGAATACCCTTGAGTTTTTAACACCTTCCTTTAGAGGAAGAAAACTTCTTGAATACTTTAGAACCCTGAAACACACTTAAACACTTAAACTTGATTGGTACTAAATAACCACATACGTTTTGTTATCATCAAAATAAAAAATCGGTGATTGTAACCTTGGGCCAACAGGGTGAATAGGTGTTATAAATTGCAGAATTTTAAAACTTTTACACTATCATAATAGATATCCAAAGAGTGAAGTCGAATTTCTGGTGAAGGGCTCTAGAACTTCTCCTCAAGATTCCTCTTTTATAAGAGTGGAGGTGCTTCAATAACTCTCTTGGATTATAACAAATATGAACACACATATAATATCAAGCATGTATAAATGAACAATAGTAGCAATATAAGATATAAAGAGAGTAGAGTTTAGAAAGAGATAGCCAAACGCAAACACAAGAATATGTTTCGAGGTTCGAGCACCAAGCTCTATGTCCCCGCCTTCACCTAGAAGGATTTCAACTCTCTGCACTAAGGACTCCACAAAGGATACAAACCCAATCCTCTATACAAGAAGAGGCACAAAGCCAAAACATAAAGTCAACAATCTCTTCACAAGATATAGGCACAAAGCCAAGGCACAAAGTAAGGAAAATGGTTTACAATACTTAGTGATCACTGAGACCACAAATAACACTTCTCACAATACAAGATCCTAGAGGATAGATTTTGCAATGAATAGCTCAAACTTGTGAGAAACCAAAGATTTTGAAAGTGAAGCATAAAAGAAAACACTTGGGAAAAACTTCTCGAAAGATATAGAAATTAGAAACTTAAAACTTGAATTTTTCCAAAAATTATTTTCTTTAATTTTTCAAACTTTGAAACACAATAGAGATATGGATTTGGAGCACAAAAATTTTTGACAAACTTGTTGAGAAAACTCTGTCTAAACTGGGAATATTAGCTCTTGAAAATCTTAAAGAATACTCTCCTAAAACTCTTATATATTGGCCAAAAGAGAAATTAGTCGCTGGGGTCCAGATGAGAAAGCACCCCATAGGATTAAGGACTCAAGTAAACATGACCACAAAACTAAGAATTTATTTTTTTTTACCACTGTTAGGCATGAATAATCAAACTTCCTGAGGCATAATTATCTAGCTTTAATAAGTGATTATTTTATTCATATATATTTTATTTATTTATTTATTTATGATTTTTAAGTCTTAGTTTCAATTCCGAAAATGTGTAAGTGTTTAAGTGCATATTTCTAAGGCGAAAAATTCAAGATCAAATTATCTTTTCAATCTATCTTTTTTAACTAAAAATTCTAAACAAAATCTATTATTTTGACTATATTTAAGAAGTCATAATTGTGGTTTCTTTAATTCCTAATCAATTTAATTTTCTTTAAAATATATCAAAACTTTCTCTTGTTTTAAAAAGTTTTTTAAGAAAGAAAAAAATCCTAAAAAGAAAGAAAAATCTAAGTTAGTTAAACCCTCCACCGCACTTATTTCATG
Organism: Agave tequilana; assembly: GCA_038442645.1. Taxonomy (NCBI): domain Eukaryota; kingdom Viridiplantae; phylum Streptophyta; class Magnoliopsida; order Asparagales; family Asparagaceae; genus Agave; species Agave tequilana. The sequence continues at coordinate 15,120 of JAVJIF010020794.1, read as the reverse complement.
CATTGTACTCAATGCATCGTGAATATGTGTGTAATATCCCTAGTTTGAGATACTGTATTTTATTTTTTTATGTATTTATTAATTTTGTTATACTTTTAATTTCATAACTTGATTTATGAATTATCTTATACACAAATTTTCTTGAACTATTAAATAATTACTTGGCTTTATATTTACTGTTATTATTCCACTACTAATTATTATTTCTATTAGTTAGTATTATTATTGTTGTTGTTGTTATTATTATTATGGTTATTATGTGTGTTATGTATTATTATTTTAATATTAATATTCTTATGGTTTCTTATTCATTACCTATACCCTTTAGCCCTTGATCCAAACCCGAAACCCTACCCAAATCCAATAGGCTATTTTCACTACCCAATACTCATCAAGCCCACAACCCAAAACCTTTTCCTATATATATAATCTTATATAAATCCAAACCTTAATTAATTAACCCTTCTCCTCTCCAATACAGCCGCCCTCTCCATGATCCTCTCCCACAACGGATCCCCATTGGCCGGCACCTCCTTTCTCTTCTCCGGCGAGGCCGCGTCACCAAATCCAAACCAACGACAGCCATGGATCGCAGCCGCCCCCCTCTCTCGCTCATCGATCTCCGCCAGAGCACGAGCGAGCGGGCCATGCTCCTCCCTCTCTGTCAGCGCACCCTCGTTGCCGTGTGCTGCCGCCTCAACCAGGGCACCTCCACCTCTCCTTTGGCTGCGCAGCAGCCTGGATCTCCCTTTGCGCAGCCAACACCCCCCAGCACCTGCCGCAGCACCAAGCAAACATAGCCGAGCTCCACGCAGGTAGCACTCCTCTACGGCAGCCAGAACCAGCAGCCAGAGCATTCAGCGCACAGTCCAACAACAGCACCCATGGCGCACCCGGAGCCTTCCCTTCTCTGGCGGGCACCCGTGCGACTTCGCTGCAGCCCGAGGTCCTCCGTGAGCACCCCGACAATCCTCGCCGGAGCCATCGTCATTCTCCATGAGATCCGGCCGTGCCTCCCATTGCCGAGCCATTCTATATGTGAGTTTTCCTTCTCCTTCTTTGTGTTTTAATTATGGGTGCTTATGTTTTAATTAATGATATGTTTAGTTATTAAGAGTGGGCACTGTGCATGTAATATAGTTGCGTGTGTAACTTGCAATTGGGTGACCATGAATTATTATATGTGAGTGTTCGCCCTTGTGTTTTTCCTTATTTATTGATGCCTCTCTTGTTTACATGTTAACTATATCATTTTATTTGACCGTCTAACATATTGGACTGGTATGATATCTGTACTGTTTCATATGACGCCAGTGACTGTACACTTTGCATATCTAGTTGATAGGAGCATATATGAGTAACAGTTCATGCATTGGTAGATCGTCGTTGTTAGCTTAAGTCTAGTGTTGATATACCATAGGCCGGATCTGACCTTGTAACTGATATAGCTGTGATAAATCCTACAATGAAATTACATGTTGATTTTGAGGGTGATGGATCATTAAAAGAGATCAGAGAACTATACTATGTGAAGTAATTTTCAGTCATATTGTTTGGTGATACATTTTAATGATAACCATTATAACAATACAATTTTTGGGTATTTTTAGGAATTTTTTTAGAGCCCTGATCATACACACCAACAGAGATATTAGTCAACTTGCACCTCCTATAGTCGACTAATACCCTTTTCAGTCGACTTAGCATAGTCCTTTAGTCCACTAAGTTTCTGTTTAGAAAGTTGTGTACTCTCTGTTTGTTGACTGTAACCTATATTAGTCGACTTGCCCTTTCCTATAGTCGACTTACACCTTTTATAGTCGACTTATCCCTCCTGCTAGTCGACTAAACTAGTCAAACCTCCTATATTAGTCGACTTGCCCTTTTTTATTAGTCGACTTATACTTTTTATAGTCGACTTATCCCTTTTGCTAGTCGACTAACCCAGTCCAAAATCCTCTATACTAGTCGACTTGCTCCTACCCTAGTCGACTAACTCTAGTCTGACTGATGTTCTTATATTTCTTATGGATTGAGGACTTTACCCTTTAGTTATGATCTTGGTTATAGTTGGATGAATATGGTTTTGAGGAATAGGTATTGATTAATTGACCTGACCTGATAGGTCTTAGATATATATATCTGATATGTTAGTTGACTTTGGGATCCTGTGATTGACCTTGATAGAGTGAGAGTGTGTGATAATCTTGATCGAATTGAAATATAAGGATTTGATTATATGTATCAGGACATGTAGTATTTCAGTTATTGAGATTTGGATTATCGGTGATCTTGTACTTCAGAGTTATCAGATAGCAGTTATCAGTTTATCAGTTATTGATGAGATTATTTGTTGGTGATCATATGATGCGTTCAGAGTTTATATGAGTTGGTAGATATCTGTTCCAATTATCAGTTGTTAGTGACACTATTGTGTTAGTGGCTATATCTCCAGTACCTTTTTTCAAATGTCAGATATTAGTTGTCGCTACTCAGTTGTCAGATATCAGTTGTCAGTTGTCAGATTATCAGCTAGTATTGACATCAATAGTTGTTGGAGATATCAGTTACTATTACATATTAAATCACATTGATTTCTTATTAATAAAAGACACCATAATCTGGGGAATAGGGGTAATTGCCTGATGATACATGTCGAATATTTTGGGAGGACTTCTTATGGTACCCAGTGTGGGTTCCAACCATGGGGAACCAAGATAGTACTGGCTACCTATTCAGTTGTCAGTTGTCAGGGCTATGCCCGGATTACGGCGCCACACTAGTTGTCTTTTCGTGTGGGGCTGTGGTCTTCAGATATTAGAGCCTTGCAGCTTAACCTGATTCAGCGCCAGGGGTGTTAGACCGTGGTACCGGGCATGCCGGTACTCTTCCAAAACACATGCACTACATTGGCAGGCAGTTACATTAACGATAACATTGTTTGATATGTGAGAAAATGGCTGTGCTATGGGACACAGCTAAGTACTATATTAGTTAGGTTAATAACAACCAACCATACTAGTGACATATGCTAGGTTACACTTTCATATATCAGTTATTTGTTTACAGTTGTAATAGTTGCCTTATATCTTCATTCATGTTGTTATTCAGTTATCCTTCAGTTCAACTATTTATCGTGTTATTTAGTTATCTTATGACTGCAGTTTATCTTGTCATTATTCTATGCACATTGTTTATATGCACGAGCTTTCCCCTTTACACACACTCACCGGTCGCTTTCTGACGACCCTGAATTTGCACGTCCAGATATTGGACGCTTGTTTCTATTATTCAGGTGTTCGTTGAGACCGTACGCTTCGCGAAGAGCTGGAACTTCTCCCTATTCGATTCCAGTATTCTTATCCTTATTACCTTTATATTATTTCCCGATTCTCGTTATATCAGATTCAGTTGTTATTCCAGTCTTTATTTTTATGATATCATGCGTGGATACTTATATGTGATATTGCAGTAATTATGATTTATTACAGTTGGGATTTATTGCTTGTTTCGGGTTACTTAAGGCTTAGCGCGTATACGTGAGGTATTTTCCTTGCGTATATGCATCGCCGACTCTCGTCGCGTCTCCGCTTCAGCTTATTTTGAGAAGCGGGGCGTGACAATGTGTATGCATGAAATAGAGAGGGTAGGAAAATTCACCTAAGGGTGGTGGTTCTGGTAGAGGTCTGATTGGTGCAAGAATTGTCGCCCAATTCAATAGATTTGGAGTTCATAGGAACTCACCATTGATCTTTATCCTCTGATAACCCAATAATAAAATGTGAAAGTGTAAGCTTTTATTTTGAAAATTATCCCCGCATAACTTTCAATTTTGAAAAAATCATCTCTGAGTCATTTTGTTCTACACCTTTGTCCGACAATTGAGTAGATATGGTGAAATGGTTGATTTGGGCTCAGGAGTTAATGGTTCAGGAATTAATACTGACTCAGGAATTTGACTCAAATTAAGTAAAAGTCGGGAGTCAAAATTGGTTCAAGAATTAAGTCTAAATCAAGAAACTAAAACTCTAGTTCATCTTCATTTTCCCTTAATGGAATGTGACTAGGTAAGATGGTTGATTTTGGCTCAAGAGTTAATAGTTCAGGAACCAATACTGACTCAGGAATTTGACTTAAATCAAGTAAAGACTCGAGAGTCAAAATTGGTTTAGGAATTGGGTCCAAATCAAGAAATTGAAACTCTAGTTCACATTTATTTTTTCTCAATGGAATGTGACTTGCAAGATTGGTGATTCAAGTTCAAGAATCAAAATCGGCTTGAAATGTTACTCAAATTAGGTAATAGTACATGAGTCAATATTGATTCAAAATTTGAAACTGAATCACAAAATTGAGGATCGGGATCACATTCCTCTTCAAGTTTAATTTCATTGAAATGAAAATTTGCCAAATTGTCAATGTGGTTCTCAAAGATTTGAAATTGGTCAAGTTCAAAATGTAATAATGAAATTGAATCTTGAATTATGTTTACAAAACACCATGGTTCGTGGGTCTGATCAAATAGGTTAGAAGTATCAGGGTTGGGCAAAATTGGGTAGGTAGAGTTTCTTCATTCCTAACGTTCATTGTATTGATCAATTGATTCATTTGTGTTTCTAAACTATTGATGGACAAGGTGACATCATTTTGGGCTTGAATCATGTCTTCTATACTCTTTTTCAAGTCACTTGGTTCTTTGTTTTGCTATAGTGGTAGTTGAAAAGGTGGGTAGAAAGCTAAGTTTTGGAATTTTTGTGGAAATGATGAGTCCATCATGTTCTCAAATTGATTTGGTACTCAAGTAAGACTTCAGTACTCTTTCCCAAGTCATATTGTTTCTTCGTTATGGTGAGGTGGGACTTGAAAATGTGGGCATGAAGCTTGATTTTGAGAAAATTGTGAAGATTGTGAGTCGACCATATTTTAAATTTGTTGTTGGGACTCAAGCAAGGCTTCTATATGCTTTTCTAACTCGTATTTTTCTTCGATTGGTTGTTCTTGTAAACAAGTATATGAAGCGGAAAAACATTGAAGAAAAGGTGTTTGGAAATATGACTCTGGGGATGCATGTCCCTAGTAGTTTCATGAAGACTTGTGTTGATTTTGCAAATTTTGGTCATAAGACTGGGGATATGGGTTATATTGATTTGAATAAAAGCAATCTGATATATTTATTGGGTCATGTTGTACAAAGCCGGGTTGGAGTTATCCAAGTCAAATGAGGTCGGGGTGAAAAATGAGTTCATATTAAGATTGAAAAAATATCGGTTATAATCCATTCCACAACAAGAACAAAAAAACAAAAAAACAAACAAACAAACAAAAGAAAGAAAAATCAAACAAGCCTATGGTAACGTTAACCTGGACCTAAACGACTCCTAACTAATCGACTGTTCAGAAGAGGGATATTGTAGTAATCTGGCCACAAGCTAATCGGCCAGGTAGCGGCATAATTCAGTCGGAGGTATCCGTGTTGAGCAATGAGTCTTAATTACGCCAAACAACTGAATCTTCGAGGCTTAAATTTTTAATCTCCAATCCTTAGACGCCGCTTTGACAAGAGTCTGATTCTAACAACTTCCTCTCGAGGTCAATCTTATAATGAGTCTGAGATATCCTTAGGGGGCCAACATCTAGCAAGTTTTATTTAGGCTTGGGTTATGTGAGTGAGGTGGTGATTTTGGGCCAAGAGAGGATAATGACTTTCACACCTTATGTTAGTTGGGATTTGCCCTTAATTCGATTAGTGCAAGTGTTCAATATAGGTAAGAATAAACACTTAAAGCAATTAAATAACTCACATGCTTGTCTTAACATTATATGCAATGCAATATGTACAAGTTTATCCAGTACCCAGCAACAGAAAAAAATATAGTAATATGAAATTAAAATTGATACTTGCCGATAATGCAATGTCTAAATCATTTTTTAACAATTTCAATTACTATTTTTTATTATTTTTATTGCAGTGTATACGCAAACAATGCAGGAAAACTAACATCAGAAATGAGATATATGTCCAAACACTGAAGTTCCTGAAAAATTCAGATGCAAAAAGCAACAACTTTGCCACGCATCCGCGGCTTTTGCCGCGTTTGCGCAGCACAGTTGCAAGCAGATACTTCCTACTTTCCAGAGTAGGGAGCTATAGGTTCACAGTAGGTTCTACAATGACTAGTTTTTGCAAAATTTGACTTGCACACAATGAAAGAGAAGACAACGTTAACAAAATCGTGAAACAACTGAAAAGGGAACACCTAGAGGGGGTGAATAGGTGTTAGTGCTAATCTAAAACTAAATGCAAAACTAAGTGCGCTAAATGCGGAAGCTAATGCAAACTTTGCACAAACTAATACAATACAACAAGTGTAGCCGAATTCCCCTTGCGAGGCTCTGGACTAACTCCTTTTGATTCCCCTTGAAATGGGTTGAGGCGCTATGTGAAGCTCTTATTGGATGAGTATAAGTTAGGCACACACACAAGCAATCCAAGCAATGTGCACACATAATCAAGCCAAGAAATCAAGGATATAACAATATGGAGTATGCAATGGCAACACAAGCAATGTATATAATATGCTATGAAAGAATAATGCTCAACACAAGCAAATATGATATGATGTTATGTATGATGCTTTGCACAAATAAATGAGAGAGAGAGTTGAGAGAAATTGGATCAAACGCAAACACACGGATATGTTTCGAGGTTCGAGCCCCTAGCTCTACATCCCCGCCTACACCACCATGTAGGATTTCCAATCCACTATCTCCCACCGAGGGAACCTCTACCGAAGAGGATTTTTACAACAATGGAGTACCTAACTCCTCTCTCAAACAACCACCTCACAACCGAGGGTAGGCCCGTAGCCAATACAACAACAACAACAACACCTCTACCGAAGAGGCTCACAACCAATCTCAATCACCTCACACTTGAGGGATACAACCAATCACCCGATCACCTCTACCGAAGAGGGATACAACAAGAATAAGGGTGTACAACTTAGAGGTTACAACAACAACCTCAAAACTCTCTCTTTTCTTTTCTCTTTCCACAAAACAAAGATCCTAATAGTTTAGGAAAGAAGATATAGCTCAAGTGTGGAAAAACTAAGTGTTTTGATCAAAGAAAAACTCTTTGGAAAATAGCAAATTGATATAGAAATGAAGAACAAGAAATCTATTCCCAAAATCCTATTTTTCTTTGAAAATAACAAAACACTTAAAACAATAAAGATGAATCTTTTTGCACTTAAAATTCTTTTGAAAACTCTTTTAAAACACTAGAAATAGTCAGGAAATTTTGGCATCAAAATCTTGTGCAAAACCTATGAAGAGATGGGGTATATATAGCCCCAATACAAAACTAACCGTTAGAGCTGAGCTGGCAGCTCTGACAGGCAACGGTCGACCGGCCCGGTCGACCGCCAACGGTCAGAAATATGACCGTTGGGCAACAGCGGTCGACCGGCCCGATCGACCGAAACAAACAAAGAGCAGAACTCTCTGCAGCGATCGACCGCCCGGTCGACCCAAACAAACAGAGAGCAGAGCTCTCAGACCCGGTCGACCCGTACGGTCGACCGAGTTTGTGTCTGCCAGACGTGCACAAGTTTGTGCACGTCGGTCGACCCTACGGGTCGACCGGCCCTTGGTGCGGTCGACCCATACGGTCGACCGACCAGCCTGTCAGCACAAACCTGGGTCAGAAAAACAGGGAAAATTATTTTATAAAAATCTTTTAACACTTCTAAAAATCACCAAAAATAGTTTTATCATTTTATATGGAAACACAAACTTGTGATAAAAATTTCAAGACATATATTAATCATATCAATTCATTTTTGAGTCTTGCAAATTTTATCAAAAACTAAACTTGTATTTTTATCAAACTTGATTTTTCAATACATGAATAGGAATATCAAAATAAGTTTGTCTAGCAAGTTAAAGCATGTATGTATATCTAGAATACATCTAATATACATAGAAATAAAGTAAACTTGTTTTGATCTACTATTCATGAAAACCAAATCCAGAACATGAAAACGTGTGTTGTGCACTTGAGCATATCAACTATACTAAGCTTTACAAATTGGATCTAAACACACTAACTAAACTATGGATACCTAAGTCTTCTTGATGATCTTCATCTTCAAGTTGACTTGCTCCAAAACTCCATCCATGGGCTAGGCAATGTGTGATCTTGACGCTTTGGCCCTGGAATCATCATGAAAAGCTTCTAAACTTCTTGTTGAAGCTAATCACCAACTAATATCTTGGTTAATGATTTGAAACTTAGACAACACAAGATTATTAGTAAACATAACTACATGAGTTAATCATCATCAAAACTAGAGTGGAAGGCCTTTGGGCCAACAATCTCCCCCTTTTTGATGATGACAAAACTCATGGAGTTATATATGCATGGATTAAAGTTAAGCTTCAAAGAAGCTCCCCCTTAACTCATGCATAAACAAATAAATAAAATATATGCAATGAATGTACATAAACATGTATGCATCAATATGCATAAAACACAAACAACTTATTTTAGAAGCTCTAGTTACCAATTAAATTAATAAAGCATTAACAACAAAAACACTAGATGCTCTACATACCAATAAAAACTTAATACTTACCAATAAAACTTAATATATGCAAAAAAAAAAAACATAAGTATGCATATATAAAAACATGTTAAACTCTCAAATAATTCTCCCCCTTTTTGTCAATCATCAACAAAGGGGTAAACAAAGTAAAATCAAATCAAACAAATTTTCTCCCCCTTTTTGTCAAACAAAAAGATCAAGAAGGGGTGACTATAAACAACATGATATCAATGGATAAATATGTCAATGAAGCAACTTGATATCAATTGAAAATAAACAAAGATCAATAGATGTTATATGCTATATACATTCATGAAGAGGAAGACGCTAAGTTAGCTTCCCTACACATATGCATTACATGAAAGAGGGATGTTAAGCCCTAATTCACATAACACACATTATATAATGAATAAGAGGAGATGTGAAGCTCCCCCTACACACGTGTACCACATAAAGAAGAGATGTTAAGCTCTTCAATACACAATACACTCAACATGAATCTATATGCATATAGTCAACACAAATCAAAACAAAATTTTTAGATACCAATTTTAAGCAAAAACACATGAAACATCTTGATATCAATTGAAATTAAACATAATAAATTTTGAATGTCTAAACAAAATTTTGATACCAATTGTAAATAATTTTCATATAAAACATATGATACCAATATGAAATTTTCAATCATAAAGTAAGGGAGTGGGAAACAAAAACAATTGAAGAATCACCAATTGAAAGACAAAATTAAATTTTCTCCCCCTTTATGAAATACCAACTAAAAAGATGCATAGGCTTGATACCAATATAAAAATAATCAATTGAAACAAAATTGAAGCTCAAGCACTAGCATAAACAAGATTTTGTGAAAAATTTATATCTTAAGTACAAATAAAAGTGTATGAAATAGAATGAGTACCAATCACCAATAGATGATACCAATTGAAAGAGTTCAATGATACCAATTGACATAGCAATAAGTTCAAGTGTATATATCATATTACAATACCTCCCAATCAAGGTTCAAGTTTTAAATGATTTTCATTTTAAAGCATACAAGACCATGATCTCCCATCCATCCGCCCATTGATGGTAGGGGTTTTCAAAATAGATTTGAAAATGTAGTTTTGTTTGAAAATCACTACCAAATTGAAGAATACGAACTAGTTATAGGAAAAACTTTTAAAACTAGTACGAAATCCTTCAAGTAAGGTAAAACAAAATAGTTTTTCATGAAATAAGAAATCCACATGAAAATCAACACTCTAATCTAATTAAGCACAATTTTGACTCATGAAAACAAAACATGAGCAAGCAATAAAAGTGAGTGTACAAATAAAGTGTGAATATCATAATCATGAAAATATTCAATTAAGCTCAATTATTCCTTAAACATTGAAAACACGAAAATCATCAAAACTTATTTAATCTTCATGGCATATGTATGTCAAGTACAAATTAAAATATACATACATATCCAAAACACAACGAGTCCACTATTTATATATGCATGAAGGCACGTGGCTCAAAAGGATAAACATGTATATCTAATAGTTTGGACAAGATAGACATATACATGAAGTTAAACAATTAAACACAAAATCAAGAAAAACTAAATCTTCATCAAAACAAATTTCATTTCATGGTATATGTATGAATTGTCAACACAATAAGTATACATACATATCCCTAAACACAATTGAGTCCTTATATATAGATTTGCATGAAAGGCAAATGACTCAAGGGGTATACATGTATATCTTAAAGTTTGGCAATACAAACATATACATGAAGTGAAAACTCATAAAACAAATCCAAAATGGGAATACAAGTTTAAAATGTATGAATCATCAAAACTAGACTATACTAGCACATCTAATGGGTTCAAATAAGCAATCAAGCCCAAACATATATAAATTTATTTGTGGCCCACTATATGTACAAGTATAAATCCTAGTTTTAATGAAAACTAACATCTAAACAAGTAATCTTAACATGAAGCATCAAAAACAAGATAAAAATCATCATGATAAAACTAAGACATGATTACTATGTAAATTCACATGTATTAGATTCATGATGTACATTATAGTTTAAACAAAAGTGAGAACACTAAGAATGGGTTCATGCAAGCATGTGTGTCTCAAATACTATATATGTATGTCAAGGATCTAATAATTATGGCATTTACATAATAATCCAAAGACAATGATAACATGCTATAAAACATCAATATGAAAGCATGTAAACAATAATAAGGAGTTAAGAATTGTTACCAAAACCTAGAAGGCAACTCTCCTTGTCTCCAAAACATGGTGGTCATCTCCACCAAATCTTCCCTTGAAAGTGATGCATCCAATTGATTTCCTTTAAGTCCGGAACGCATCCACTCCAAGGTGTCATCACTCTCACGTCATGTGAGAGCCCACACCTACATCAAAAATAATAGGAGGGGTGGTCTTTGGTACCCATATCTTCTTGGGTCCATGGGGGTTAGTCCCTTCTCTAACCCAAACAAAATTCTTTGCTAAATTGGGAATATGTAATCTATCATAACAAAATTTAGCAAGATGGCCTTTTCGGCCACAATGTGTACACGTGTACACATGAGCATACTTGTGTTGATGGTGTCCGTGTGGAGCATGTGTATGCCGTGGAGGGTGTGCATGCATAAAAGTTGGAACTTGTTTCTTACGAACCAAGGTTTCCAAGCGTGTATGGTTCTTAACACATTGGCTCATAGTGGAGCCCAAACAATCTACCTTCTTCTTAAGCAAGCAAATACCATCATTAATCTTAGAAGAAGTACATGCATTAGGTAGACTAGATGAAGAGGCTACACTAGCATGGCAAACATGTGCATCAATCTTATTTTCAAAACAACATTTTTCTTTAAACACACATCTAAATCATTTGAAATGAAAATAATTTTGTTTTTCAAATCAACACTCTCTTTTAAAACAAAATAAATTTTTGAAAATAAGTTTTCATTTTTCTTCAAAATTGTTTCACAATTATTTTTAGACTTTAAAAATTCATTTTCTTTAAGTGCAAGATCTAATTGAGATCTTAATGCATCCCTTTCATTATAGACCTCAACCTTCTCTTGCAAAACACAATCAAGTCTAGAATGCAAACTTTTATTTTCTTTTTCAATATCTAGACTTTTCTTTTTCAAAATCTTGTATTTTTCTATTAACTTTTCACAAACAATAGAAAGTTCTTCATTTAAAGCATGGGGATCAATATTATCATCACATGAAGAACTAGCACTATCATCACAATCTAAGTGGGGTTCCGAATGTACCTCAAGGGAGTCATTCCCTTGGACCATGAAGCATTGAGAATCGGATTCTCCACTAAATTCCTCTTCTTGAATTTGCACTTGAAGCTCGGAGGTGTGGTTGTTGTTGTCAATTTGTTCCACACTGCAAAGGCGGAATCAATGTTAGAAACACACATAAGATAATCTTTAGGTAATGTGCTTCTAATGGCCTCTAGGGCTTGTGCATTGGCCCCTATATGATTGCGATCACTAAGGAAGGATTCCTTGGTAATAGCAAGATAAACTTTATGACCTAGGGTTTGTAAATAAACGGTCATCCTAATCTTCCAAACATGAATGTTGGAAGGGTCATACATAGGTGGGGTCATGAAGGTCATGGTAAACTAAATGTGTGCAAACAAGCAAATGCAAACAATAGATTAGCAAGAAAATGGATTTCACTCCTAGGATGTTAAGCCTAAGTATCAGGAGCACTAGCTCTGATACCCATTGAAAAGGGGAACACCTAGAGGGGGGGTGAATAGGTGTTAGTGCTAATCTAAAACTAAATGCAAAACTAAGTGCGCTAAATGCGGAAGCTAATGCAAATTTTGCACAAACTAATACAATACAACAAGTGTAGCCGAATTCCCCTTGCGAGGCTCTGGACTAACTCCTCTTGATTCCCCTTGAAATGGGTTGAGGCGCTATGTGAAGCTCTTGTTGGATGAGTATAAGGTGGGCACACACACACAAGCAATCCAAGCAATGTGCACACACAATCAAGCCAAGCAATCAAGGATATAACAATATGGAGTATGCAATGGCAACACAAGCAATGTATATAATATGCTATGAAAGAATAATGCTCAACACAAGCAAATATGATATGATGTTATGTATGATGCTTTGCACAAATAAATGAGAGAGAGAGTTGAGAGAAATTGGATCAAACGCAAACACACGGATATGTTTCGAGGTTCGAGCCCCTAGCTCTACATCCCCGCCTACACCACCGTGTAGGATTTCCAATCCACTATCTCCCACCGAGGGAACCTCTACCGAAGAGGATTTTTACAACAATGGAGTACCTAACTCCTCTCTCAAACAACCACCTCACAACCGAGGGGTAGGCCCGTAGCCAATACAACAACAACAACACCTCTACCGAAGAGGCTCACAACCAATCTCAATCACCTCACACTTGAGGGATACAAACCAATCACCCGATCACCTCTACCGAAGAGGGATACAACAAGAATAAGGGTGTACAACTTAGAGGTTACAACAACAACCTCAAAACTCTCTCTTTTCTTTTCTCTTTCCATAAAACAAAGATCCTAATAGTTTAGGAAAGAAGATATAGCTCAAGCGTGGAAAAACTAAGTGTTTTGATCAAAGAAAAACTCTTGGGAAAATAGCAAATTGATATAGAAATGAAGAACAAGAAATCTATTCCCAAAATCCTATTTTTCTTTGAAAAATAACAAAACACTTAAAACAATAAAGATGAATCCTTTTGCACTTAAAACTCTTTTGAAAACTCTTTAAAACACTAGAAATAGTCAGGAAATTTTGGCATCAAAATCTTGTGCAAAAACTATGAAGAGATGGGGTATATATAGCCCCAATACAAAACTAGCCGTTAGAGCTGAGCTGGCAGCTCTGACAGGCAACGGTCGACCGGCCCGTCGACCGCCAACGGTCAGAAATATGACCGTTGGGCAACAGCGGTCGACCGGCCCGGTCGACCGAAACAAACAGAGAGCAGAACTCTCTGCAGCGGTCGACCCAAACAAACAGAGAGCAGAGCTCTCAGACCCGGTCGACCCGTACGGTCGACCGAGTTTGTGTCTGCCAGACGTGCACAAGTTTGTGCACGTCGGTCGACCCTACGGGTCGACCGGCCCTTGGTGCGGTCGACCCATACGATCGACCGACCAGCCTGTCAGCACAAACCTGGGTCAGAAAAAACAGGGAAAATTATTTTATAAAAATCTTTTAACACTTCTAAAAATCACCAAAAATAGTTTTATCATTTTATATGGAAACACAAACTTGTGATAAAATTTCAAGACATATATTAATCATATCAATTCATTTTTGAGTCTTGCAAATTTTATCAAAAACTAAACTTGTATTTTTATCAAACTTGATTTTTCAATACATGAATAGGAATATCAAAATAAGTTTGTCTAGCAAGTTAAAGCATGTATGTATATCTAGAATACATCTAATATACATAGAAATAAAGTAAACTTGTTTTGATCTACTATTCATGAAAACCAAATCCAGAACATGAAAACGTGTGTTGTGCACTTGAGCATATCAACTATACTAAGCTTTACAAATTGGATCTAAACACACTAACTAAATTATGGATACCTAAGTCTTCTTGATGATCTTCATCTTCAAGTTGACTTGCTCCAAAACTCCATCCATGGGCTAGGCAATGTGTGATCTTGACGCTTTAGCCCTGGAATCATCATGAAAAGCTTCTAAACTCCTTGTTGAAGCTAATCACCAACTAATATCTTGGTTAATGATCTGAAACTTAGACAACACAAGATTATTAGTAAACATAACTACATGAGTTAATCATCATCAAAACTATAGTGGAAGGCCTTTGGGCCAACAACAACTTTTCCCAATCTCTGGCAATAGCGTCAAAATTTTGATCGATGGGAAAACCATGCACCAAAATGTGTATTTTGAAATTAGTGAAAGTACTTGTGAGGTTTTGGCTTCCTCGATACTACATCGATAATATAGTGGTTATACGGGTCGAATCCACAAGGATAGGAGGCGATAGAAACTTTACCAGTGATTCACAAAGGTGTTAACGAGTTATTCTTTGTTTTGAAAGAATTTAAAAGGAAAAGAAAAAGAAATAAGTAGAAGATAGAGAAGGAGATGAAAACATGGTAGAGTGATTTGGAAACAATTTCAAAAACAAGATCAAAAGAGAAGAAAACCCATGAATCAATCACTACTAATTGTTCCAACTAACAATACTATCCTCTTATGGTGATTAATTCTTCAAGAAGCTTTTCAAAGCATAACCCATAAGAAGTGGTTAGTATCTAAACTTAATAAACAAGGTGTAAGGTACAATTAGTCCATCAAAACCACAAGAGAGTAAGCATGAAATAAAATAGTCATTGCAAGTTAGCTTATTAGTAAGGTAGGATTTAGAGACCTTTCATCTGAGCCATTACTGGCTCTTGCAAGAGTAAGGCCTATTTG
>JAVJIF010020793.1:0-36302 GCA_038442645.1 Agave tequilana | reverse complement strand
GGGTTGTTTAGCTATAATTACATCGTATAGATACGATAAATCAAGTGCTTGTATGTTTGGTGTGTTAGAGATCACCATAAGGTTACATTTAACTGAATTCTTGATGACAGTCATTATATGTGTGTGTGTGTGTGTGTGTGTGCGTGTGTGTGTAAGATCATATATAATTGCTAAGAGAATTATAGTGATCGACAAAATTATTGATGAAGAAATTGGAAATGATTAATTAGCATGTAAAAGGAAGAACTTAAGCGTTGATACTTACTAGGCGATAATCCTCTTTAGGGTGTTTCCATCAAGAGCATTAAGGAGCACTTGGTATCCACATGTATTGCTTGGCCACATAAACACTTGCTCCCTTGTACACTTAAAAACTAACAGTTTGTTAGAGACAAATCCTTTTGATCTATGATTGATGTTAATAGTTATTGCACATTAGATAAGCCATGTGAATAATCTAGTACTTCTCCGCCAATTGATTCCTTGAGAGACGTAAGGCTTTCAAATTCTGTAAGATGTATAGAGACAAGGGAATGGTATTATAGAATTGTCTATTTAAAATGGAGAAGTATGTTAAGTTGAGAATTTGTGAGACTGAAATTGAGAGAAATTGGTCCTATTTGAATATTAAAGTACCAATAGTATACCCGTGAGGAATGTTGTATTATTATTAAATGACAATTATTCTGGCTTACGCATTTTTATGGCCAATGAGAAATTATCATCTGAAGAGAAAAACATGATTAAGCCGAGGTTATGCA
Source organism: Agave tequilana (assembly GCA_038442645.1). Lineage (NCBI taxonomy): Eukaryota > Viridiplantae > Streptophyta > Magnoliopsida > Asparagales > Asparagaceae > Agave > Agave tequilana. Next base: position 35,541 of record JAVJIF010020793.1, on the reverse strand, counting down.
GTTTATAGTTCATGAGAAATTTAATTATGTGCAAGACTATAGATGAATGTTTCACTTGATAACTTCAAGAACGGTGTGATTATCATGCATATATGCTTTAGTAAACGAGTTGACAGCTGAATCTTTATGATCCTTCTGCTACTCTGTTAAACTCCATCGGGGAAGTGAAATCAGATGGAAATGTTCTTATCTCTCCTTCTATTTTTGGTAATAGGTATGGTATAACCAGCACGTCAAATACTTCTGGTTTATTTATGACTAGGATTTGATGAATTTGGGAATGGTTGCTTGCAAGCAGAATTCAAACATGTGTTTATGTTACTAGTATAAGGACAGAAGTTGGTCACTATTGGTGTTGTCATGACCACCAACAAAGGCGATGGAGAACATGGAGTTTCAGGGGTTTGGATTAAATTTTGGAGATAATTCCAGGCTCGATTTGGTTCTTGTTTATTCATATACAACTATCATAACTGGTAGGCAATACACATATATTATTATGCTATAGTGGAGAGTGAGGAATGTGAATAGAAGTACGATAGTCAGAGGAAGACTATGATTTTAATTTTAGTTAAAGTCTTATGGATTGAAAGTGATATGTCACCTCAGCAGTAAAACTGGAACGTGAACATATTAGGAATAAAGGCACAAGTGTATCAGTCTGCCTATTTTAGTGGTATCTATAGGCAATGTTTCTTTTGTTTTAGTTTCACAAGCATATATATATATAAGGTACGTTTGTATGTCTAACTAGAATTCAGGTCCTTGCCTTCGTGAGACATAATACAGTGGATTTAATCCCTGATACTACACTTAAACCTTGACACCTGTTGCGTATGAGCATACATGACCTTGGCATTCTAAACCTTAATAATTTAAAAATAAATAGAAGTTATCTAGATATGAAACAGGTTTAAAATGAATTCAGAAGTTGTAAAGCCTTTATACCCTGTGACCATGTACTAGATTTTGGGAAAGTGGAGTTCTCATACCCCATATATAGAAGATCGAGTAAATACAAATTTATATTGGTAGACTAGGAAGTGGATAATGGTGTTGTGCAGTTTAACCATGTAGTATAGACCAAGTATCATGTAACGACTACTTCATACACCAGAGACTTTCCGTAGCTCTTGAGTATAATTATCTTTACGTCCGATGAAATAAACATTTGGTAAGATCAAAAACTTACTCTGAAATCACGAATTTGAACTAGGTGATAATGCCTACTGCATGGTAACCAAATATTAGACTGAAACTGCACGTAGTTGATAATATATAAGTTTGTATCTGTGAGCGAAATAGAACTCAGATTTAACTGAAGAATGAGTAACCAGCAGGAATGAACATGAACTTGAATACTATTAATGAACTAATAACAATAAGCGTTATACATTAATGGTTTATATGTATGTGGAGGGTTACCTCAGTTTACCTGAGGTGAACTATTGTTGTCGAGTATGTTAAACTCTTGATGGATTTACAATTCGTCAACTATGCCAATCGAATATTAAATGTATAAAATGAGAATCTTATTCAACTGCAAGACTTGACTAAGTATGAATGGTAATCAGAATTGAACTATCCTTAGTTAACAAGTGTGTTAAGACTAAGCACACAGCGTGGTGAATTAATCAGCTTCATTAACAAAGATATTGAATGTGTGAATTGAGAATCCCAATTGTATGACTAGATATGGAGTATTGAGCATGACAAAATAATTGCCTAGGGTGTTGTTGAATAAATTACATAAATATGGGTAACATGTGTGTTGAAAAAGGTGTATGCACCTGGGAATTTGTATGATTTTGACCGTGTATGTCACATTGGGGCTATATAAATACAAGTAACATGACCTAGAAGATTGAATATAAGTACTGTGAATCAGAACTTGATCCATATACATGGAGTAGATAACTACAGTGTTAACTTGAAATTTTTGTATATGCATGCCTTCGAAATAAAGTGATAAGCTATAAATCGAACTATCACAATTGGTTAGTACTCTGTAATACTGATATATTGGTTTTTATCTACATGTATGTGCTCATATGTTTGATGCTTTCAGTCATATATGGAGGAAGGGACCCGTGTTGCACGGGCAGAGTGCGAAGACGGTGCTATATATACATATATCTGGAGGAAGGGACCCGTATGGAACGGGCGGAGTGCGAAGATGGTGCTATATATACATATATCTGGAGGAAGGGACCCGTATGGCACGGGCGGAGTGCGAAAACGGTGCTATATATCATATTGGGAGGAAGGGACCCGTATTGCACGGGCGGAGTATGAAGACGGTGCTATGATTCACATATAATTGCATCCTTACAAATGATTGAGAATGAATGACTTTGTGTGATACCTATGTGTGTGTGTGTGATACTAGGGGTATGTTGGAAGTGTTATCATATATAATAGTGAAAACATCAAAATACTGATTTAGCTGATTGAAATAAAATACTGTAAACTGTGTGAAAGTGTATGGGTTAAATCCATGCATTTCTTGAAGTATGATATGATTATATGTTATATAAGTATAGCTTGTGATGTAAGTGTTATCTGAATGCATAAACTAGGTTTATGGCATAACTATGATGGTTGGTATATCATAGCGTGGAATACAAGGCACTTGAGTAATACACACTATGTGCACATAAGGCGAGGACGTTTGTTTATGTAACTCATACACCTTATCACACGGAAAGATGAAAATCCAAGAAAGAAATTGGGGAGTACTCTTGGCACATGAAATACATGGGTTATGTGCTGTAAATACATAAGTTAAACTCGACCATACAATTATGAGTTGTTGAGCTAATATTTTACTAAACTCTCGGTCTCTATAAATATATGCGGAATCGTAACCTAAGAAAGCCGAAGGAGAGTAGATGACCAAAAGAGTCAGACCGTGCCAAGGATTTTAGAGATTCAGTTTTGATTGTTATATTCTGAGATGTTATCGATCTTTTCTTATTCATCTAGATTGCTCTCGTCTCCTGGTACACTTCTTATTGATTATTTTCACCAATTATTGACCTTTCTTTTGGACTCTACTCACTGAGCTATTGAGCTCACCCCCTTCCAGTTCATATGTTTTCAGGTTGCGTGGAAGGCAGGTGCCCGGCTTAGCTGCATGGATATAGAAGTGGTATTTAATATGATATATTTATTCTATGTACTTAATTGTGATGTAATTGGAGAAGTTGGAGGGTGTGTATATAATTACAGCTTGAGATAGATGTTTATTAAGAATTCTTCTAGATTATGGTGATGAGTTAAAATTATAATCTGTGTTATGTTGTGGATGCTGAGAGGGGTACTCTCGAGCATATATTTCTTTTGTTTTTACATAAGTAGGCGATGTCAAGCCGAAATTGTTATTTGAAAAATAAGTCGATCATTGTGAGCCGTAACACTATTGTGGTTGCATGGGTGATTATTAACTTTGGTTTATATGTTTGGATTGAGCATAAGTAGGTTGATGTTGGCCGAAATTATTGCGAGTTGAAATGTATATGTGGGCATATCAGTATTTACAAAGGAGGTGCTGCCAAAAATTTAAAGATTTGTATATGATTATGATGTTCTACCTGTTTAAAAGAATGGTATGTTAATTGAGAAATTTATTAACTGGGACCGTTACATGCATACCACATGTTCCTTTTCTGCAGTCTTGAACCTCGTTGGCTGAGGCATATAGATCTCCTTTTCAAGATCGCCATGGAGAAAGGTGATCTTCACATCGAGCTGATCAAGCTTCAACCCGTACTGTGCCACTAGTGCTAGTAAAATTCAAATAGATGAATGCTTCACAACGGGTGAGAATACCTCATTGTAATTAATGCCTTCACAACGGGTGAGATAGCCTTTAACTATCAATCTGGCTTTGTAGCATACAGTATCACCATCAGAAGATCCCTATTTTTTTGCAAATGCCCACTTGCAATCAATCGTCTTCTTTATCTTAGGTAACTCTGACAGTTCCCAAGTGTCATTCTTGTGTAGAGAACTCATCGGTCCATCATAACATCCTTCCACATCTTAGACTCTTAACTGATTTTAATTTTTCTATATGTAGATGGGATCGCCTCCTCAACGACTGGGAGTGTATAAGCCACTATCATGTTAGTAGTGATCCAACTGGGCTAACATGAATTTCTCCGGTTCTTTTAACTGCAATGAATTTTTGGATATCACCCATAGATGTCTTTGATCCTCATCATCATCAGCATTCTGATCGGCTATATGATCACCACTCTATATCACTGTGGGTATGATTTCAAATGATACTGATCTATCTAGAGATAGTGAAGTAGCATCACTCTTCACCTATTGCGATATCTTGTCGGTCGTCTTACTATCCCCTGCTGAGAATCTGTAGGCTTCATCATTGAAGCTTCGTCAAACGTGACATTTCTAATCAAGATAAATTTCCTATCCTTTGGATCCCAAATTTTTTAGCCCTTTACGCCTTTCTTGAATCCTACAAACGCACCTTTTCTTGCTCCGGATCCAACTAGGGGTGAGCAGAGTTCGGGTATAACCGAAATATCATACCGAATTTGAAACCCGAACCCAAACCGAACCAAACTGCTCTAGTTCAGTCAGGTTTCGGTTTTGGGTTTCGAACCCGAGCCCGATCAAACCGAACCGAATCTCTTACCCCTAGCAACAATGACGAAAAATTGAAAATGACACTGGCTTTGTCATATTGTGGGGGTAAGATTTCAAGGTAAAGTAATTCGACGTGTACAATAAATCCTGGATCATCTCTGAAATAGTAAAATAATAACTGTTAGATAGAAGCAAAAAAATTGTGAAAAGTAAGCGGAATGACAGGTCCCACACGCGATTCAAAAAACCTTTTTTGCCACCTATTTTCTTTGGTTTTGTCATCTGGAGACAGCTCACATGACCATCAATTCAGTCATCATCAATTTTATTTATAAGTGTAATAACTATGTCAATTACTATTTTTTCCGTTGAATTTGAATTTAAATTTAAATTGAGGTTCGGTTCCTTTTCTTGTCTCTAATTTGGGTATTGGATATTTAAGATTAAGATATTATAGAATGATAATATAATGGTGATTAAAAAATACAGAAAATGGTGGAAATATATGGGCCTGACTGAAAAAAATCAAAAAACTGAACTGAGCTGAGTTTCTTCATTACGGTTCGGTTTCTAAGCCTAATCGGTTCATTTCGATTTTGTAAAAATTAGCAAAAACCTAACTGAACTGACCAATGCTCACCCGTAGATCTAACTTGTCCTCCTTGACATGACAATAGATCGGATAACCAAATACTTGAAGCGAATCATAATCCTGGGCAACTTTTCACGTCCAAGCTTCCACAGGAGTTTCACCTCCTATTGTAGGAAGGCAACATGTTAATGAAATAACAAGCATACACCAATACCTCAGCCCAAAAAGATTTTAATATACCGGGGTTAGATAACATGCACCAGACCTTCTCTAGATAGGTCATATTCATCCTTTAAGCCACCCCACTTTGTTGCGGTGTTTCTCTTACTGTGAGGTGCCTTTCTATGCCCTCGTCATGATATAACTGTAGGAAAAGATCGCTTGTGTACTCTCCTCCGTTGTCTAAACGAAGTACCTTAATCTTCCTTCTTGTACTCTTCTCCATGTTCCTCTTCCACTCCACAAACAACTCCAGGACTTTTTCTTTATACTTTGTACCTAACATCACTTAGAGTAATTATTTATAAAAGACACAAAGTAGTGGTTATCTCTAATAGTTGGTAGGTCCCTAGACATCTGTGTGAACAAAATTTAGAATTCTTTCGATGCAATGAGTCGAGCTACTAAATTTCACCATGGTCTTCTTTCCGATGACGCAATGTTCACAAAAATCCAAGGTATTGGCTTCTTTCAATAAACCTTGCTTTGCAAAATCTTGCGTACACTTTTCTCCTGTATGTCTGAGCCTTATATGTCAAAACAGGGTGCAATCATTATTTGAATTTGTAAAAGTTGCCACTTGTCTTGTAGCCATGCTACCCTTCAAGTAGTATAGGTTATTGCGTCGGACGCCCATCAAAATCACCGTAGAGCCTCTAGTCATCATGAGAACACCATATCTAATAGATACTTCAAGACTCAATAATTATAAGGCACCAACATAGATACAATTCTTTTTCAATTGAGGTACATACCTCACTTCTTTCAATTTCTGCACCATCTCATCAAACATCTTGATAGGATCGTATCTATCCTTTCATGTTACATGGACAATCATCATCCATGATAATAAAACAACCATCTAGCTTCTCAAAACTAGAAAATCAATCTCTATTGGGACATACATGATAGGTAACTATTGTATTTAGGATCCACTCAGAATCACCTAAGTAACCAATAGTAGGAGTATTGACTGAGAATGAAAATACCATTGAGTCTGAGTTTGATCCACCTGCCTGTGAAGTACTACCCGATTTAGTATTGATCACCTTTGTGAGATATGCCTCGATCTTTGACTCCTTATTTTCATCTTTGATCCTTGGACAATTAATCCAATGCCCTAACTCTTTGTTGAAGATGCATTGGTTCATCTTCAGATCCCTGAAATCTGCTCTGGACTTTGATTTACCACGATCGCCTTTGCCCTTTTGGAACTCATGCTTCTTACTGTCAGCTTTTCTGCTAAAGTACTTTTTCAAGAAGAATGCATGTCTTTCCTCTTCACTTCATAGTTTATAAGAGTAGCTGATACATCGCGATAGTTAAATGTTTGTTTATTGTTGATTAAGGTTAGGACGAAGGTCTCATACTCTTCATTAGGAAGAGAATTCAGAAGAACTTCTTCGATCGCCACATCTACATTAACTGAGTCTGCAAGAACCTTCGTGTAGTTATTCGTGTGATCACCAATGGAGAGTCCTCTCTTCAATTGAAAGCAGTTTCTCTTCAGATGCAATTGAGTCTTGACCTTTTCGTTAGATACTTCTTTTTGAGAATCTCTCACATATTTCTTGCGAAAATCTCATATAGCACATGATACTTGATATCTTGTGTTAAATAAGACTTGATGACGCCGCATGCCATCCAATTCATCTGGTCTCAGTCCTTCTCGAGTGTCTCCTCCAGCTTTTCTTCCAAACGTAGAGAGTCTTTGATGTTTGTTACCGTCAGGGCATCCATCACCTCACATCTCCACATCCTAAAATGTTCGTGCTGTCAAACTTCACGGCATCAAGCTTTGTCAGAAAATGACTCACATATTTCACTGATGATTGACTATCTCTGGCCATATTCTCAGTAGATTCCTTAAAGCAACGTGGATGAAAATAAACTCAAATGGAAAGATCAGATCTTTACCTCCAACCGAAACTATAGACAATCTCCAAAGCTATTTGCTCCACCCAAATGAAAACTCCTCGTTGAACCCAAAAAGCTATGATACTACTTGTTGGAATTCCACGTAACAGAGAATAGCAGCACACCAGAGAATAGTTGCCAATTGCACGAATAAGCAAACAAAGGGAAGAAACCGAGAACATATGAATTTAACGAGGTTCGACAATTGCCTATGTCCTTGGGACAAAAGGGGAGATAGTTCTTATTAATCAATCAAATACAGGATACAATCAATAGAGGGCAATACCCCTTTTTAAATAGCCACAAAGTCCATGAAGAAAAAGAAACCAAACACTCTTAATTCGGAACAGAAATGAACTCTGAATTCAATTTGAAAATCGCTCAGAGATCAAACTCTGTCGACAGGCCAATTGGCCCATAAATAGACTGAGCCAGTCTGCATCAGTCCCTACTCTCGGGAAATGCCTGTCGACAGCCATGGGGGCATGTCGACAGGGCTCTGTCTATAGCCAAGATGACCTCACTAATACAATTTGGTAATAGACGATGCACGTTTCACTGTGGTAAGGTCCATAACCACCTTGTGATAAAAAGCGGTGACAATTTTGAAATATTTTGAAAATTTAGCAAATTGGCTTGATACATATTAAGGCGGTTCTAAAAAGAACCGTTTTAACATATTCTGTCACGGCGATTCTATAACGAACCATTGTCACATGTATTTTTGATTTTCAAGGGCGCGGGAATCTCAAGGAACCTATTAGGGTTGTTTTACAAAGAACCACACTAATAGACTTATAACGATAGTCTAACCGCCGTTATTAATATGCACGACAGTTCTTTTAATAATATATTTCACGGTGGTTCTTGAAAGAACCGTCGTGAAGCCTGACCGATGTGATAATAAAAAAATATCACGCCAAACCTCTTGTCCACCTCATTAATCAATGCTCCAGCAATACACAATAACATCTAAACAGTTAGACGTCCCTCTTTCTCTCCCCTTAGGTCTCTCTCTCCTTAGATCTCTCTACAAAAATCTCGTTGCTCTCCCTTTAGATCTCTATCTCCTTAGATCTCTCTCTGCAAATCACCCTCCACCCACCGCCCTCCACGTAAGACGAGGACGATGAGGAAGTGAAAGACACCCTAGCAACTCGTCTCCTTAGATCTCTCTCTGCCATGCAAACGACGTTCCCAAATCGCCCCCAGCTCTCCGCTTCTGCCCATGGTGTTTCCCACCGCCCTTTGCCGACAATGAGGAAGAGGAAGAGGACGAGGAAGACCCCACGATGAGGAAGAGGAAGACTTCTAGCAGCTCTCCCCTTCTTTCAAGTAATCATTTTTGTTTGATTTAATTCCATTGTCAATTCATTTTGTTGGACCTCTCTATGCAGCTCTGAGTCCTCCAATTCATGCGGAGAGGTCTGTCAAATGTGGTGTCTAAGCTAATTGAAAGGAGCAAAGAGAATTCGATTCAATATTGATGATTCTATGGAGGCTTTGGTGACTAAGCTAATTGAAAGGAGCAACAATAATTTGATGATTTTCAAAGTTGGTGTCTTGACCATGTGGTAATTGTTGGTAAATACGAAGAATTAAATGTGAATCTTTGAGTTGAATTACAGCGAGATCTGTTGATAGAATCAATTGGATAATGGTTGGAGTGTGTTCTTCTTCCATTGGAGATGAACGTGGCATATTTACATGTTCAATTCCGACTTCGAATGAATGAGATATTCAAGTCTAAAGTTTGCCCAATTCAAAAGCCAAAGGGGACTAAAGATAGTTAAAAGCATTTAGTCCCACATTGGCCATGGGATGAAAGTTTGAAGTATTTAAATAGAGAAATATGGGAATAAAGGGTGTGCCATTTGGGTACTTGGAGTTTTCACGCGTGATTAGGGGACCATGCCCACACGTGCGCGGCGCCGGTGCCCGGGCTCGGGTTCGGGTTGCCTACCTGGTCCGGTTCTTTTTGAACCGGGTCTCACGGGTATGGGTTACAGCGGATCGCGCCTGCTCCGCTATCCATACCCGTACCCACGCAATGGCTGACAGAAAACCGCCGCGAGCCGTTACAATGGTTGTGCGGTTTCTGTCTGGAACGAACCGTTGCAACGGTTCAGACCGAACCGTTGTAATCGTTCGGACGGATTTGTCCTTCTCGGAGCGCTATATATAGCGCTCCTTTTCTCCCATTTTAAAAACACACAGTAAAGCAACGCAGAACAAATCCTTCTTCTGCAACTCAGATTCCGAAATGAAAATTCTACAAATCAGATTCCAAAGTGACTTCCAACAGATTCTGAAGATTCGTTCTAAAAGAAGGCTCAGAAATTTCAACAGATTTTTTAATAGAATTGTTGTCTGAGTCTGTGACTTCTAAAGAAGAATATTCTTTTATCTCCTTCTATCTCTACAGTGGGTGTTCCTCCAAAGTAAATACAAATATTCTCCCTGAAATTTGGCTTGATCATGCTGCTTTGATAATCCTGTGAAGGTACTGGTTAACTACGATTCCACCGTACAGTGATTTGGTAGTCTATCCAAATACCGTGAAGGTGTATTGTATCTTGGGAGACCAGCTTCCAATAACCCGTTAGCACCGTAACGGGGGACGTATTGTCTTAAGGAGATTCGTTATAATCGTATCTCACTCCAAGTACTGTATAAGTGAATTAATTTTCTTTATACAGGTTTTATACTGATATTCAGTATATTGAGACTGACTTATACCAGTCTAATTGATGTTTAACCAAGAAAAGTAATTGAAAGATGGTTCTGTAATTAATGAACGTTCTATTGAACGAAAAACCTTCCACCTGATATTCACCGACCTGGCCAATTAGATCGGTGATATTGATTAGTTGTCAGATTGATCCTAAAAATAACAATCTTAAGACAATTATGTTAAAGTTACTTATGCCTGTTCTGCTTGAAATTGCAGAAAATGTCTGAAACTAATCAAGGCAGCTCAAGTAGGACACCAAACAGGCAGATTTAAACTTTGATGCCTGCTCCACTTCCTAACCCGAAGCCGGAGAAGTCAAGAAAATTCGATGGCACAGAATTCAAGAGGTGGTAACAGAAGATTCTCTTCTACTTGACCACTCTGCATTTGGGCAAATTCCTGCAAGAGGATCCACCAGAACCCGGAATTGATCGGGACTCAGTCCTTGCAGTCGATGCATGGACTCAAGGTGACTTCCTTTGCTGAAACTATATTTTGAATGGACTGGATAACTCTCTTTACAATGTCTGCAGTCCAATCACAACGGCAAAGAAGTTATGGGCCAGTCTTGATAAGAAGTACAAGACTGAGGATGCCGGTACCAAAAAGTTCGTCGTAAGATGATTTCTGGAGTACAAGATAGTGGATAACAAGACTGTGATCAGTCAGGTGTAAGAGTCCAATGAGATAGAGGCTGAAGGTATAAATCTACCTGAAACTTTTCAGGTTGCTTCTATTGTAGAAAAACTCCTACCTGCGTGGAGAGATTTCAAGCACTACCTGAAGCACAAGCGCAAGGAGCTGAAGTTGGAAGATCTCATTGTGAGGTTTTGAATTGAGGAGGACAATTAAAAGTCTGAGAAAAGGAGCAATAAGAACTCCTATGAAGCCAATGTCAATATGATCGAAGACTCAAAGGGGAAAGCGTTTACTTCCAAAGGCTTAAAGCGGAAGAAGACTGCCCAAGGGTACAAAAGGAAGGTCTAAGAAGGTAAGAACATGTGCTTTAAGGGAACTTGCTACATCTGCAACAAAGAGGGACATAAGGCGAATGAATGTCGCAGCCGTCTCAAAATGAAAAAGAAGAACCATCTACAGGCAAGCCTGACCGACCATGCATCGCCAAGCCTTTCAGCTGTGGTTACAGAAGTAAATCTGACGACCAACAATAAGGATTGGTGGGTAGACACTGGAACTACTAGGCACATCTGCTTTGAGAAATTATTATTCTCTGAATATCAAAAACTAGAGCAAGATGAGCAACTCCTCATAGGAAACTCAGCCGTCTCCAAGGTTGAGGAAAAAAGAAAGGTCATCCTGAAGTGGACATCTGGGAAAGAACTTACTCTGGACGATGTGCTACATGTTTCAGATATCCGCAAGAATCTGATCTCTGGATCAATACGTAGTAAGAAAGAATTTAGAATGGTTTTCGAATCAGATAAATTTGTACTTACTAAGAGTGAGATGTATGTGGGTAAGGGTTATCTTTTTGATGACCTTTTTAAAGCTAATGTTGAAATGGTAGACAAAAAGTCTGTGTATTTGTACCCTAAACTTATAAATAAAGAAAAATTTTCTATTTATTTACTTGAGTCTCCTATTTTATGGCATGCTAGATTAGAACCTGTAAATTATAAGTCTTTAAAAAATTTGTCTAATTTAAGATATATTCCTAAATTCAACTTGAAAGAAATTCGCAAGTGTGAGATTTGTGTTGAGGCCAAGTTCGAAAAAAATTATTTTCACTCAATTGATCGAAATACAGAACCTTTAGGGTTAATTCATAGCGATTTGTGCGACTTTAAGTTTGTGCCAACTAGAGGCAGGAAAAAGTATTTTATTACTTTTATTGATGGCTGTACAAGATACTGTTATGTGTATCTTCTAAACAGTAAGGATGAGGCAATGAATATGTTTATAACATATAAAACTGAAGTTGAGAATTAACTCAACAAGAATATCAAGATTTTAAAATCCGATCGAGGCGGAGAATATGAATCAAATGATTTTAGTAAGTTATTTGCTAAATTTGATATAATCCATCAAAGTACAACACCCTATACTCCTCAGCAAAATAGAATTGCTGAATGGAAGAACAAAACTTTAAAGGAGATGGTCAATTCCATACTCATAAGTTCTGGAGCTCTGCAGAACTTGTGGGGGGAAGCTCTGTTAACTGCAAATTATATTCTTAACAGAGTACCCCACAAGAAAATTTGAGTTGTGGCATTGAAGGACACCTTCCTACCATTACCTCAAAATGTGGGGGTGCCTTGCAAAGGTACTGGCACCATTACCTAAAAAGACTAAGTTGAGAGTAAGAACTATGAACTGCATATTCATAGGCTATGCCTTGAATAATAGTGCCTACAGATTTCTGGTTCATAAATTAAAAATATCAGATATTTATGTAAATATGATTATCGAATCTAGAGATGTTATGTTCTTTGAAGACATCTTTCCATACAAACAGAAAACAGATAAGATTTCTGAGAAAAGAACACATGAGATGGAGTTCAGGGACGAAAGCCCCCAGGAACCAATTGTTAATACGAAAATTGAACCAAGAAGAACAGAGATCTAGAATCACAAAATTTTTTAGTCCAGATTTCATAGCGTATGCTATTGAAAGTGAGCCTCAAATATTTCAATAGGGTATGTCTACCCCAGAAGTACAAATGTGAAAAGAAGCTATAAATAGCGAAATAGAATCCATACTAAGTAATCATACTTGGGAATTGGCAAACCTGCCTCTTCTGGAAGTAAACCAATTGGGTGTAAGTGGATTTTCAAAAGAAAAATAAAACCTGATAGATCTATCGATGAGTACAAGGCTAGATTAGTAGCCAAGGACTATCGACAAAAGGAAGGACTTGACTACTTCGATACTTATTCACTAGTAACAAGAATAACCTCTATTCTGATGTTAATTGCAATTGCAGTATTGTATAACTTAGATATCCATCAAATGAATGTCAAGACTACGTTCTTAAATGGTGAATTAAATGAAGAAATATATATGGAGCAACCTGAAGGATTTATAGTCAAGGGCCAAGAACAGAAAGTGAGTAAATTGGTAAAATCTTTATACGGTCTAAAGCATGCTCCAAAATAATGGCATGAGAAATTCAATAGTATCATGATCAAAGATGGATTCACTATCAATGAATGCGATAAGTGTGTTTATACTAAAACAGTCGAAAAAACATGTATCATTGTTTGTCTTTATGTAGACAACATGTTAATACTTAGGACTAATATTGAAATTATTAAGTCCACTAAAAGAATGTTATCCAATAATTTTGACATGAAGGATCTGGGAGTTGTTGATGTTATTTTAGGAATTAAAATCACAAGAACACCAGATGGGATCAGTCTATCTCAATCTCACTGCGTGGATAAGATGATAGAAAGATTCAAGGATCATGCGATAAAGAAGAATATAATTATTTTCTCCCACACATCCACCTTCGTAAGAATACAGGAACTAGAGTAAGCCAGATGGAATATTCTCAGATTATCGAAGGTTTAATGTATTTAATAAATTGTAGTAGACCCGATATTGCTTACGCTGTAAGCAAGTTAAGCAGATACACTAGTAACCCTAGTGATGATCATTGGACTGCTCTACTACGAGTATTAGGTTACGTATCACATTTCAAGGAATTTTTGGCCCAAGGCCCATCATTCTAGTTTTGATAATGATCAACTCATGTAGTTATAGTACTAATGATCTTGTGTTTAATCAGTCTTAGATTATGATCAAGATCTTAGTTGGTGTTTAGCTTCATCAAAGGATTTAAAGTCAAGTTTTGGAGCTAGCACGGTTTGATTCAAGAGCCTATGCATCAAGACCACATCAAGTACTTAAGAGGAGTCTAGCTCTTTGGATCAAGCTTGGACCAAGTCAAGAAGATGAGAATACTTCAAGTAAAGACCTTCAAGATCAAGACTTGTGTCTAGATTTGTTTTAGTTAAGATTTTATTTTTAGTTAAAATGTAAAGGATAGAATAGTTGGTGGATTGCTCAAGTATATCATACACACACACACACACACACACACACACACACACACACACACACACACACACACACACACACACACTTGATTTAGATGAGTTTGCATAAAAGAGTTTTTATTTTGGAAAAATACAAAAGAGTTTTCTTTTTGAAAAAATACCATTTTGGTTTTTGGTATTCAAAGTTTACATGTCTTTAACCAAAACTATGTTGGCCCAAAGGCTTTCCACCCTAGTTTTGATGATGATTAACTCATGTAGTTATGTTTACTAATAATCTTGTGTTGTTTAAGTTTCAGATCATTAACCAAGATATTAGTTGATGATTAGTTTCAACAAGGAGTTTAGAAGCTTTTCATAGTGATTCCAGGGCCAAAGCTGCAAGATCACACATTGCCTAGCCCTTGGATGGAGTTTTGGAGCAAGTCAACTTGAAGATGAAGATCATCAAGAAGACTTAGGTATCCATAATTTAGATAGTGTGTTTTAGATCCATATTGTAAAGCTTAGTATAGTTGATATGCTCAAGTGCACAATAACACACACATGTTTTATGTTTGGATATTGGTTTTTCGATTTTTAGTTTAACCGATATGTGTTTTCATGAATAATAGATCAAAACAAGTTTAATTTATTTTATATGTATAGTAGATGATTTCTATTTATACATACATGCTTAAACTTGCTAGACAAACTTATTTTGACTATCCTATTCATGTATTGAAAAATCAAGTTTGGAAAAATACAAGTGTTGGTTTTGATAAAATTTGCAAGACTAAAAAATGAATTGATATGATTGATATATGTCTTGAAATTTTTATCACTTGTTTGTGTTTCAACATAAAATGATAAAACAAGTTTTGTGGATTTTTAGAAGACTTAAAAGATTTTTCAAAATATTTTTCTGACCCAGTTTTCTGTTTCAGGCTTCAATCAGTCGACTAAGTCAACTGACCTAGTCGACTTGGCTGAAGTCGGTCGACCGGGCCGGTCGACCGACGTGCACAAACCTGTGCACGTTTGGCAGACTTTGGACGGTCGACCGTCCGGGTCGACCGGGCTGAGAGCAGTGCTCTCTGTTTGTTTGGGTCGACCGGGCGGTCGACCGGGTTTGCCCAACGGTCAAAAATATGATCGTTGGCGGTCGACCGAGCGGCCGACCGCCAAGCCTGTCAGGCTACCACATCAGCCTAACGGCTAGTTTTCTGATGGGGCTATAAATACCCCATTTGTTTGAGGTTTTCTTTAAGATTTTGAGAGCTAAAAATTCCTGACTTTTTCAGTGTTTTAAATAAGTTTTGAAAAGAGTTTTTGGGCCAAAAAGAATTCATCTTATTTGTTTTAGGTTTTTGGAAAAATCAAAGAAAAGAGTATTTTGGGAGATTTGTCTTGGTTTTCATTCTATATCTTTTGCAAGAATTTTCCCAAGTGTTTTTCTTTGTTGCTTGTTTTCCAAACACCTAGTTTCCACACTTGAGCTATCACCTATCCTAATCTATTTAGGATCTTGTTTTTGTGGAAAAGAAAAGAGAAAAGAAAAGAGAGATTGAGTTTGTGGTCTTTGGAACCACTTGTTGTAAACACCCTTATTCTTTGTGTATCCCTCTTCGGTAGAGGTGATCGGGTGATTGGTTTGCTCCCTCTAGTGAGAGGTGGAGTGTTAGTTTGTAAACCCTCTTCGGTAGAGGTGTTGTTGGTTGTATTGGCTAAGGGCCTACCCCTCGGTTGTGAGGTGGTTGTTTGAGAGAGGAGTTCGGTACTCCCTTGTTGTAAAAAATCTTTCTCGGTGAAGGTTCCCTCGGTGGGAGTCCTCGGTGGACGTTATAGTGGATTGGAAATCCTACAAGGTGGTGTAGGCGGGGATGTAGAGCTGGTGCTCGAATCTCGTAACATATCTTGGCCTTTGCGTTTGATCCACTTGTCTCTTTACTCTCTCTCTTTACATTTGTGCAAAGCTTCATTCCTATTGCCATAACATCATATCATATATGCTTGTGTTGAGCATAATTCATATTGCCATATCATATCTATTTGCTTGTGTTGCCTTGCATCTTTTATATTGTTCATCCTTATATGCTTGGCTTGCTTGTATGTGCCTCACTTATACTTAATCAACAAGAGCTTCACATAGCACCTCAACCCATTCAAGGGGAATCAAGAGGAGTTAGTCCAGAACCCTTCACGAGGAATTCGGCTACACTTGTTGATTGTACTAAGTGTGTTTGCAAGATTTGCATTAGCTTCCGCATTTAGCGCATTTAGTTCTTAGATTAGCATTAACACCTATTCACCCCCCCTCTAGGTGTTTTTTCAATTGGTATCAGAGCTAGTGCTCCTGATACTTAGGCTTAACATCCTAGGAGTAAAATCCATTTGATTGCTAATCTATTGTTTGCATTTGCTTATTTGCACACATATAGTTTAGACCCATGGCCTTCATGACCCCACCTATATTTGACCCTTCCAACATCATTGTTTGGAAGATTAGAATGACTGTTTATTTACTAACCCTAGGACATAAAGTTTACCTTGCAATTACCAAGGAATCCTTCCTTAGTGATAGCAAGCATATAGGGGCCAATGCACAAGCTCTTGAGGCCATTAGAAGCACATTATCTAAAGATTATCTTTTACGTGTTTCTAACATTGATTCCGCCTTTGCAATGTGGAATTTGTTGACAACAACCACCAACACCTCCAAGCTTCAAGTGCAAATCCAACAAGAAGAGGAATCTAGTGGAGAATCCGACTCTCAATGCTTAATGGCCCAAGGAATGACTCCCTTGAGGTACAATCGGAAACTCAACTAGATAGTAATGATTGTGCTAGTTCTTCAAATGATTTTGTTGATCCCCATGCTTTAAATGAAGAACTATCTATAGTTTGTGAAAAATTAATTGAAAAATATAATTTGTTGAAAAAGAAGACCTTTGCTTTAAATAAAGAAAATGAAAAATTGTCTTCTAAACTTGGTTGTGTTTTGCAAGAGAAAGTTGAGGTCTATAATGAAAGGGATTCATTAAGATCTCAATTAGAACTTGCCCTAAAAGAAAATGATTTGTTGAAAAATAAAAATGATTGTGAAAATGTTTTGAAGAAAAATAAAGTTTTGTCTTCAAAAATTGAATTTGTTGTAAAAGAAAATAATTCTTTGAAATAAAAATTGTATCTATTTCAAAGGATTTAGAAGCTTGTTTAAAGAAAAATATTGTTTTACAATATAAGATTGATGCTCATGTTTGCCATGCTAGGGTAGTATCACACACTTCACCCATTGTATGCCACACTTCTTCTTCTAAGATTAATAATGATATTTGCCTGCTTAAGAAGAAGATTGATTGTTTGGGCTCCACTATGAGCCAATGTGCCATGAACCACTCACGTTTGGAAACCTTGGTTCGAAAGAAACAAATTCCATCTTTTATGCATGCACACCCTCCACGGCATACACATGCTCCTCACGGACACCATCACACAATGTATGCTCATGTGTACACATGTACACATTGTGGACGTAAGGGCCACCTTGCTAAATTTTGCTATGATAGATTAAATGTTTCAAATTTAGCAAAGAAGTTTGTTTGGGTTAGAGAAGGTACTAACCCCTATGGACCCAAAGAGTATGGGTACCAAAGACCACCCCTCCTTTATTTAATGTAGGTGTGGGCTCTCACATGACGTGAGAGTAGCGACACCTTGGAGTGGATGCGTTCCGAGCTTCATGGAAATCATATGGATGCATACTTTCAAGGGAAGATTTGGTGGAGAGGACCTCCATGTTTTTGGAGACAAGGGAAGTTGCCTCATAAGTTTTGGTAACGATTCCTAACTCCTATTTATTGTTCACATGCTTTTAATATTCATCGTTTATAGCATGTTTCATTATTTTGATGTTTGTTGATTACTATGAAAATGCCATGCTTATTAGACTTGTGATATACATGTTTAGATATTTTTGAGACACCCATGTTTAATATGGATAAATTCTTTTGTGTTCTCACTATTTGGTTGATATTGCGTATATCATATTTCTTATAACATGTGGTCATTCATAATAATCATGTTTTTGTTTATCATGATGAATTTTGTTTTGTTTTATGCTTCATGATTTGATTGCATGTTTAGATGTTAGTTTTCATTAGAACTAGTGTATATATTCGTGCATATAGTGGGCCACAAATAAATCTATATATGTTTGAGCTTGAATGCTTATTTGAACCCATTAGATGTGCTAGTATAGTCTAATTTTGATGATTCATACATTTTAAACTTGTATTCCTATTTTTGGATTTGTTTTATGATTGTGTGTTTCACTTCATGTATATGTTTGTATTGCCAAACTTTAAGATATACATGTATATCTCTTGAGTCATTTGTCTTTCATGCAAATCTATATATGGACTCAATTGTGTTTAGGGATATGTATGTATACTTATTGTGTTGACAATTCATACATATACCTTGAAATGAAATTTGTTTTAATGAAAATTTAGTTTTTCATTTTCAATGTGTTTTTGTTTAACTTCATGTATATGTCTACTTTATCCAAATTATTAGATATACATGAATATCCTTTTTGAGCCACGTGCCTTCATGCATATATCTTTGTGGACTCGTTGTGTTTGGATATGTATGTATACTTTAATTTGTATAAAACATACATATACCTTGAAGATTAAATAAGTTTTGATGATTTTCATGTTTGCGTGTTTCAAGGAATTTTGAGCTTAATTGAAAATTTCATAATACCATGTCACACATTACTTGTACACTCACCATTTTTAAAATATTTCTCATGAGTATGTTTTCATGAGCATGTATGGACTTTATTGAATATTGAGTGTTTTTAAGTGCTATGTGATTTACATGTGTTTTATGAAAATTATTTTTAGTTTATTCCTTACTTGAAGGATTTCGTACTAGTTTATAAGATTTTCCATTTAGCTAGTTACGGTATTCTTCATTTTGGTAGAGTTTTTCAAACAAAGCTTATTTTCAAATCTAATTTTTGAAAACCCCTACCATTATGGGAGGATGGATGGGAGATCATGGTCATGTTATGCTTTAAAATGAAATCATTTAAAACTTGAACCTTGATTGGGAGGTATTGTAATATGATGTATACACTTGAACTTATTGTTATGTCAATTGGTATCATTGAACTCTTTCAATTGGTATCATTTTGATATTTTTGTATACTCATATGTTTATTGTGTATGTATATTTTCAATTGGTATCATCTATTAGTGATTGGTACTCATTCTATTTTTCATACACATATATGCTTTTATGCTAGAGCTTGAACTTCAACTTTATTTCAATTGATTTAGTTTTCAATTGGTATCTTATTTCAAGCCTATGCATAGTTTTTGTTGGTATTTCATAAAGGGGGAGAAAATTCAATTTTCATATTTCAATTGGTACTTGTATTTCCACTCCCTTACTTTATGATAAAAAATAGTCATTTCAATTGTTTATTTGGCTTAAAAAAATACTATGTTTTGATATCAAAATGTCTTATGTTTTAAATTGGTATCAAGATGCTTCATTGACATATTTTCAATTGATATCATGTTTATATAGTCACCCCTTATTGACCTTGTTTTTTGTTTTAGACAAAAAGGGGGAGAACATTGTTTTATTGTTTTGATTGACAAAAAGGGGGAGAAAGATTTTTACCCCTCCTTTATTGTTTTGATTGTTTACCCCTTTATTGATGATTGACAAAAAGGGAGAGAATTATTTGAGAGTTTAACAAGCATATAAAGCACAAATTATTCTATGTATGATTGGTACATATTTTTATATATGCATACTTATGTTTTTGCATATATTAAGTTTTATTGGTGTTTTATTGGTATCTAGAGCATCTAGTGTTTTTGTTAATGTTTTATTAATTTGATTGGTATTTAGAGCTTCTAGAACATGTTTATGTGTTTTATGCATGTTGATGCATACATGTTTATGTACATTCATTCATTGCATATCTTTTGTTTATTTGTTTATGCATGAGTTAAGGGGAGCTTCTTTAAAGCTTAACTTTAATCTATGCATATATAACTCTATGAGTTTTGTCATCATCAAAAAGGGGGAGATTGTTGGCCCAAAGGCTTTCCACCCTAGTTTTGATGATGATTAACTCATGTAGTTATGTTTACTAATAATCTTGTGTTGTTTAAGTTTCAGATCATTAACCAAGATATTAGTTGATGATTCGCTTCAACAGGAGTTTAGAAGCTTTTCATAGTGATTCCAGGGCCAAAGCTGCAAGATCACATATTGCCTAGCCCTTGGATAGAGTTTTGGAGCAAGTCAACTTGAAGATGAAGATCATCAAGAAGACTTAGGTATCCATAGTTTAGATAGTGTGTTTTAGAGCCATATTGTAAAGCTTAGTATAGTTGATATGCTCAAGTGCACAATAACACACACATGTTTTATGTTTGGATATTGGTTTTTCGGTTTTTAGTTTAACCGATATGTGTTTTCATGAATAATAGATCAAAACAAGTTTAATTTGTTTTATATGTATAGTAGATGATTTCTATTTATACATACATGCTTAAACTTGCTAGACAAACTTATTTTGACTATCCTATTCATGTATTGAAAAATCAAGTTTGGAAAAATACAAGTGTTGGTTTTGATAAAATTTGCAAGACTCAAAAATGAATTGATATGATTGATATATGTCTTGAAATTTTTATCACTTGTTTATGTTTCAACATAAAATGATAAAACAAGTTTTGTGGATTTTTAGAAAACTTAAAAGATTTTTCAAAATATTTTTCTGACCCAGTTTTCTGTTTCAGGCTTCAATCAGTCGACTAAGTCAACTGACCTAGTCGACTTGGCTGAAGTCGGTCGACCGGGCCGGTCGACCGACGTGCACAAACCTGTGCACGTTTGGCAGACTTTGGACGGTCGACCGTCCGGGTCGACCGGGCTGAGAGCAGTGCTCTCTGTTTGTTTGGGTCGACCGGGCGGTCGACCGGGTTTGCCCAACGGTCAAAAATATGACCGTTGGCGGTCGACCGGGGCGGCCGACCGCAAAGCCTGTCAGGCTGCCACATCAGCCTAACGGCTAGTTTTCTGATGGGGCTATAAATACCCCATTTGTTTGAGGTTTTCTCTAAGATTTTGAGAGCTAAAAATTCCTGACTTTTTCAGTGTTTTAAATAAGTTTTGAAAAGAGTTTTTGGGCCAAAAAGAATTCATCTTATTTGTTTTAGGTTTTTGAAAAATCAAAGAAAAGAGTATTTTGGGAGATTTGTCTTGGTTTTCATTCTATATCTTTTGCAAGAATTTTCTCAAGTGTTTTTCTTTGTTGCTTGTTTTCCAAACACCTAGTTTCCACACTTGAGCTATCACATATCCTAATCTATTTAGGATCTTGTTTTTGTGGAAAAGAAAAGAGAAAAGAAAAGAGAGATTGAGTTTGTGGTCTTTGGAACCACTTGTTGTAAACACCCTTATTCTTTGTGTATCCCTCTTCGGTAGAGGTGATCGGGTGATTGGTTTGCTCCCTCTAGTGAGAGGTGGAGTGTTGGTTTGTAAACCCTCTTCGGTAGAGGTGTTGTTGGTTGTATTGGCTAAGGGCCTACCCCTCGGTTGTGAGGTGGTTGTTTGAGAGAGGAGTTCGGTACTCCCTTGTTGTAAAAAATCCTTCTCGGTGAAGGTTCCTTCGGTGGGAGTCCTCGGTGGACGTTATAGTGGATTGGAAATCCTACACGGTGGTGTAGGTGGGGATGTAGAGCTAGGTGCTCGAACCTCGTAACATATCTTGGCCTTTGCGTTTGATCCACTTGTCTCTTTACTCTCTCTTTACATTTGTGCAAAGCATCATTCCTATTGCCATAACATCATATCATATTTGCTTGTGTTGAGCAAAATTCATATTGCCATATCATATCTATTTGCTTGTGTTGCCTTGCATCTTTTATATTGTTCATCCTTATATGCTTGACTTGCTTGTGTGTGTGCCTCACTTATACTTAATCAACAAGAGCTTCACATAGCACCTCAACCCATTTAAGGGGAATCAAGAGGAGTTAGTCCAGAGCCCTTCACGGGGAATTCGGCTACACTTGTTGATTGTACTAAGTGTGTTTGCATGATTTGCATTAGCTTCCGCATTTAGCGCATTTAGTTCTTAGATTAGCATTAACACCTATTCACCCCCCTCTAGGTGTTTTTTCAAACTATTTTTAGTGTTTATTGTCAAAACATAGATATTTCATCATGTATGTGTAGTGGATCATATCCATACACTCTATGCTTTAAAAGTGTTTAAATATCTTAATTTTGTATTTGGAGAAGTTTTGGAAAAACTAATTTGAAAAAATACAGTTTTTGTTTTTAGCCAAAATTTTCAAGTTACAAAAATAGTTCAAATTATTTGTAACATGTCTTGATTTACTCAAACATGT
Source organism: Agave tequilana (assembly GCA_038442645.1). Lineage (NCBI taxonomy): Eukaryota > Viridiplantae > Streptophyta > Magnoliopsida > Asparagales > Asparagaceae > Agave > Agave tequilana. The sequence goes on along the minus strand of JAVJIF010020793.1, from coordinate 13,010 downwards.
TTGTTTATCAAAGTATAATATTGAACCTATCTTTGTAGATTTTTCGTGAATTTATGGGATTTTATTTTAAATAAAAAACTCAATTTTTAAATTCTATAAATGGCCTGCCAGGCTTTGGCGGTCGACCGACCGGTCAACCGGACTAGGAGCTGGTCGAACGGAACGGTCGACCTACGTGCACAGACGTGCACAAGATGGACCGATCGACCGCATGGTCAACCGCCAGATAGTGTCTGCTCTCTGGAAACGGCCCCGGTCGACCGGGCGGTCGACCGGCAGAGAGCTCAGCTCTCTGTATCCTTGCTACGGTCGACCGGCCGGTCGACCACTGGCACAACGGTCAGAATTCTGACCGTTGGCCGGTCGACCGGGCGGTCGACCGACAGGTCATCCAGGCTCCTAACGGCTAGTTTTTTGAGCCTATTTAAAGGGATTTTGGGGGCTGTTTTAGATAAGATTTTGAGAAGAGTTTTGGGCTAATCTTGCATACCCATTTCAGTGGTTATCTCCACATGTTTTAGAGCTACATTTCCAAATCAAAAGAGGGTCTTTCAAGAGTGTTTTGAAAAGTGATTTCTTGTGTTTTCCTCCACAAATTCAATCCTAGTTTTCTCACACAACATTTGAGCTATCCATTACTATATCTACCTATAGGAGTGTTATTGTGAGATTATTTTTAGGTGATCAAAGTGTTATGATCACCAAAGACTTCTTCTTGTGCTTTGAGGAGGCAGACTTACGCGTTCGCGGTGTTTCCAGTTCGTGTGTGAACTCTTTGTTTGAGGTGCGGCCTCAACGAGCTAGTGGGCTTGCCGTGTGCTCTTGCGGGAACGAGTAAAGGGACTAGAAAGTCCAAGGAGTTCAAGTTTGAACTCGCCTTGTAGGTGTTGCAGCACTGAGTGATCCGGTGGGATCAATTTTAGTGAAAATCCTTCAAGTGTTGAAGGCGGGGACGTAGAGCAAGTGTGCTCGAACCTCGAAATAATTCTCCCGTGTTTGCGATTGCTCTCTCTCTATCTCTTACTTGTTTATATCTTGCATGCTTATATTGCTTTCATCTTTATATGCTTGATATATATTTGTGCTCATATTGTTATATGCTTGGGGATTGTTTGCTAACACTTGTATTCAATCAAGAGAGCCAACGCGGCATCTCAACTCTTATTTAGAGGAATCTTGAGGAGTTAGTCCAGAGCCCTTCACGGGGAATCCGGCTATACTCTTGAGTTATACGTGGTGTTTAGTTTTAGAAGTTTTAATTTCGCATTATTGACCATTAGATTAGCTCATCACGTATTCACCCCCTCTAGGTGATTTTCAATTGGTATCAGAGCTAAGTGCTCTTAATTTGAGTCTAACAACCTGGAGTTAAAGATTCTCATTTTATAGCTAATCACAATATTTGTACACGCACCATGGATTTCATGTCACCTCCCACATTTGACATTCTTAACATCCAAAATTGGAAGGTTAAGATGTCTTTGTACCTCAAAGGCCTAGGTATTCATGTTTATTTTGCCACTACTAGAGATTCTTATTGTTTAAATGGCAAAAAATATTGAGGCTAATGCAAAAGTCATTCATGCTTTGAGGAGTCCCTAAATGATGAATATTTATCTAGTGTTACTAATCTTGATTCGGCTTTTATAGTTTGGAACACAATACTCTCCCTTGGCGAAAAAGAACAATACTATGCAGGGAGCGACTCAGATGTTGGAAGTGACGCTTCCAACGTGTGCTACATGGTCCAAGGGGATAACCCCCTTGAGGTAAATACCGAATCTGAGTTAGAAGAGGATGTTGATATGTCCTATAATGAACTTTCTTCTTTTTGTCAACAACTCCTAGAGAAATCTGACATGCTTAAAAAGGATCATAAGAAAATGAAAAATAAATTTGATTGCATGTTAAAAGAAAAGGATTCTTTACAAGATAAATTGAAAAGTTTTTCAAAAGAAAATGAAAGTTTGAAAAATAAGAATATTTCCTTGCTTTCTAAATTAAATGATCTTTGTGAAGGAAATACCTCTTAAAAAATAAAATTGTTTGGTGGAAAAACAAAAGGAAATTGCTTTCCATGAAAACACTTCCTTAAAAAGAAAAATTGTTGAAAAAGAAAAGAAAAATGTTTCTAAAAAGAAAAAGACTATTGATCATGTTCTTCATGCCACAACTATTGATAAAAATAAAGTTAAATTTTTGAAAAATAAAATAGATTGTTTGAGCTCAATTTTGAGCAAATGTGCATTTAATCATAAGAAGTTGGAATACTTGTTTCAAAAGAAACAAGCTCCATATGTTCATGCACATCACCCTCATCATGCATATGCACATTTTGCACGCCACGATCACACTCATACACATATGCATCCTAGAGTGTACAAGTGTACACATTGTGGCCGCAAAGGCCATTTAGCAAGATTCTGTTATGATAGAATAAATTCTTCTAATTTTGCTAATAAAAATGTTTGGGTTCCTTATAATACTAACCCCCGTGGACCCAAAAAAAAAATGGGTACCAAAATCCCCACCTTGTGTATTTGATGTAAGTGCGGGCTCTCACAAAACGTGAGAGGATTGGTGCCTTGGTAGTGGATGCACAAGGACTTGATGGACACACATTTTGATGCACCGCTATCAAGGAAGTTTGGTGGAACAACCATCATGTTTTGGAGAATTAGAGCATAGTTCTTTGGTTTGGTAACTATCTCTAAACTCCTATTATATTTGCATGCTTTTATGATTGATGATCTTTAGCATGTTTTAGTGTTTATTAAAATGTTCATGTTTTATTTGTTTTGTGCTTCATGAGGTATATAACTAGTTTAAATGTAGTTTTTATCAAAACTTGGATATATACATGTACAAGTAGTGTGCAACATTTGATTCATATACGTTTGCACTTCATTGTTCATTTGTACTCACTATATGCATATGTATAACCTAGTTTTAATGATATCCTCATTTACACTTGTTTTTCCTATTTTCATGTTTTACTTCATGTATATGCATTTTTATTCAAATCTAATAAATATACATGTATACCCCTTGAGTCTCTTGCCTTCATGCAAATTATATCATAGACTCTATTTATGTTTGGGATATGTATGCATATTATTAGTTTTGGATAAAAACATACATATACCTAGAAATTTGTTTTTAAAGATGAAAAATGAATTTTTTATGATTTTTATTTGATAAAATGAGATTCATGTTTACTTTGAGCTGTTGGCCCAAAGACCTTCCACTCTAGTTTTAATGATGATTAACTCATGTAGTTATGTTTACTAATAATCTTGTGTGTTTAAGTTTCAGATCATTAACCAAGATATTAGTTGATGATTAGCTTCAACAAGGTGTTTAGAAGCTATTCATGTTGATTCCAGGGCCAAAGCTTCAAGATCACACTTTGCCTAGCCCATGGATGGAGTTTTGGAGTAAGTCTACTTGAAGATGAAGATCATCAAGAAGACTTAGGTATCCTAGTTTAGTTTAGTGTGTTTTTAGATCCATATTGTAAAGCTTAGTATAGTTGATATGCTCAAGTGCACAAAACACACACATGTTTTATGTTTGGATATTGGTTTTTCGGTTTTTAGTTTAACCGATATGAGTTTTCATGGATAATAGATCAAAACAAGTTTACTTTATTCCTATGTATATTAGATATGTTCTAGATATACATAAATGCTTAAACTTGCTAGATAAACTTATTTTGACTATCCTATTCATGTTTTAGAAAAATCAAGTATGGTAAAATATAAGTTTTGTTTTTGATAAAATTTGCAAGACTCAAAATGAATTGATATGATTGATATATGTCTTGAAATTTTTATCACTTGTTTGAGTTTTGATATAAAATGAAAAAAATAATTTTGGTGAGTTTTAGAAGTATTAAAAGATTTTTATAAAATATTTTTCTCAAGTTTTCTGACCTAGTTTTCAGTTCCAGACTCAACCAGTCGACTAAGTCAGGTTATTAGTCGACTTGGCTGAAGTCCGGTCGACCAGGCCGGTCGACCGACGTGCACAAATCTGTGCACGTTTGGAGTCACTGGGACGGTCGACCGGGACGGTCGACCGCGTCGAGAGCAGAGCTCTCTGTTTGTTTGGGTCGACCGGGCCGGTCGACCGTGGTTGCCCAACGGTCACATTTCTGACCGTTGGCGGTCGATCGGGCCAGTCGACCGTCAGCCTGTCAGGCTGCCAGCTCAGCCAACGGCTAGTTTTGTATTGGGGCTATATATACTCCATTTGTTTGAGGTTTTCTCTAAGATTTTTAGAGCTAAAAATTCCTGGTTTTTTCAGTGTTTTAAACAAGTTTTGAAAAGTGTTTTTGGGGCAAAAAGATTTAATCTTATTTGTTTTAGGTTTTTGGAAAAATCAAAGAAAATAGTATTTTGGGAGATTTGTCTTGTTTTTCATTCTATATCTTTTTGCAAGAATTTTTCCAAGTGTTTTTCTTTGTTGCTTGTTTTTCAAACACCTAGTTTTCCACACTTGAGCTATCTTCTATCCTAATCTATTAGGATCTTGTTTTTGTCGAAAAGAAAAGAGAAAAGAAAGAGAGATTGTTTGTGGTCTTGGAACCACTTGTTGTACACCCTTATTTCTTTGTGTATCCCTCTTCGGTAGAGGTGATCGGGTGATTGGTTTGCTCCCTCTAGTGAGAGGTGGAGTTGGTTGTAAACCCTCTTCGGTAGACGTGGTTGTTGTTGTTGTATTAGCTACGGGCCTACCCCTCGGTTGTGAGGTGGTTGTTTGAGAGAGGAGTTCGGTACTCCCTTGGTTGTAAAAATCCTTCTCGGTGAAGGTTCCCTCGGTGGGAGTCCTCGGTGGACATTGATAGTGGATTGGAAATCCTACACGGTGGTGTAGGCAGGGATGTAGAGTAAGGTGCTCGAACCTCGAAACATATCTTGGTGTTTGCGTTTTGATCCATTGTCTCCCTAACTCTCTCTCTTTATTTTGTGCAAAGCATCTTTCATAACATCATATCATATTTGCTTGTGTTGAGCATAATTCATATTGTCATATCATATCCATTTGCTTGTGTTGTGCCTTGCATATTTCATAGTGCTATATCTTATTTGCTTGGCTTGCTTGTGTGTGTGCCTAACTTGTACTTAACTAACAAGAGCTTCACATAGCACCTCAACCATTCAAGGGGAATCAAGAGGAGTTAGTCCAGAGCCCTTCACGGGGAATTCGGCTACACTTGTTGTGTTGTATTAAGTTTGTGCAAGATTGGCATTAGCTTCCGCATTTAGCGCACTTAGTTTCACATTTGGTTCTAGATTAGCAAGAACACCTATTCACCCCCCTCTAGGTGTACCTTCAATTGGTATCAGAGCGGGTGCTCCTGATACTTAGGCTTAACATCTTAGGAGTGAGATCCATTTGGTTGCTAATCTTTTGTTTGCATTTGCTTGTTTGCACACATATAGTTTACCATGGACTTCATGACCCCACCTATGTATGACCCTTCCAACATCTTATTTGGAAGACTAAGATGTCCATATACCTCCAAACCCTAGGCTTACATATCTCCCTTGCGGCTACCAAGAAATGCTATCTTGGAAATCGCAATCATATAGGGGCCAATGCACAAGCCCTAGAGGCCATTAGAAGCACGCTTTCAAAGAATATCTTATGCATGTTTCTAATCTTGATTCCGCTTTTACAGTGTGGAACAAGTTGACAACAACCACCAACACCTCCGAGCTTCAAATGCCTATCCAACATGAAGAGGAGTCTAGTGGAGAATCCGACTCACAATGCTATATGGTCCAAGGGAATGACTCCCTTGAGGTACAATCGGAACTTCAATTAGATAGTGATGATGCTAGTTCTTCATGTGATGATATTATAGATCCCCATGCTTTAAATGAAGAACTTTCTATTGTGTGTGAAAAATTAATTGAAAAATATAAGATTTTGAAAAAAAAAAGTCTAGAAATTGAAAAAGATAATATGAGTTTGCATTCTAGACTTAATAATGTTTTGCAAGAGAAGGTTGAGGTCTATAATGAAAGGGATTCATTGAGATCTCAATTGGAAATTGCACTTAAAGAAAATGAATTTTTAAAATCTAAGAATGATTGTGAAACTCTTTTGAAGAAAAATGAAAATTTGTCTTCGAAAGTTGATTTTGTTTTAAAAGAAAATGTTGCTTTGAAAAATAAGATTATTTCTATTTCAAATGATTTAAATGTTTGTTTAAAGAAAAATGAAGTTTTGCAAAATAGGATTGATGCACATGTTTGCCATGCTAGTGTAGCTTCTTCATCTAGTCTACCTAATGCATGTACCTCTTCTTTCAAAATTAACGATGATATTTGTTTGTTAAAGAAGAGAGTAGATTATTTGGGCTCCACTATGAGCCAATGTGCCATGAACCACACTCGTTTGGAATCCTTGGTTCGAAAGAAACAAGTTCCAACTTTTATGCATGCACACCCTCCACGGCATACACATGCTCCTCACGGACACACCCATCACCATATGTATGCTCATGTGTACTCATGTACACATTGTGGCCGAAAATACCATCTTGCTAAATTTTCCTATGATAGATTAAATGTTTCAAATTTAGTAAAGAATTTTGTTTGGGTTAGAGAAGAGACTAACCCCCATGGACCCAAGAAGATATGGGTACTAAGAACCACCCCTAAAATTTTGATGTAGGTGTGGGCTCTCACATGACGTGAGAGTAGCGGCACCTTGGAGTGGATGCGTTCCGTACTTAAAGGAAATCATTTGGATGCATCACTTTCAAGGGACGGCTTGGTGGAGATGACCATCATGTTTTGGAGACAAGGGAAGTTGCCCTCTAGGTTTTGGTAACGATTCTCTAACTCCTTATTTTTTTTTGTTTACATGCTTTTAATATTCATTATTTATAGTATGTTTTTGTTGTCTATGGATTAGTATATAAATATCATATTTGTTAGATCCTTGACATACATGTATAGTATTTGAGACACACATGCTTATATGAATCCATACTTAGTGTTCTCACTTTTGTTTAAGTTATAATGTACATCATGAATCTAATACATGTGAATTTACATAATAATCATGTTTTAGTTTTATCATGATGATTTTATATTTGTTTTTGATGCTTCATGTTTTGAATATATGTTTGAGTGTTAGTTTTCATTAAGACTAGGACTTATATTTGTACATATAGTGGGCCACAAATAAATCTTTATATATGTTTGTGCTTAATGCTTATTTGAACCCATTAGATGTGCTAGTATAGTCTAGTTTTGATGATTCATACATTTCAAACTTGTATTCCATTTTTGAATTTGTCTTATGAGTTTTCACTTCATGTATATGTGTATTATTGCCAAACTTTAAGATATACATGTATACCCCTTGAGTCATTTGCCTTTCATGCAAATCTATATATGGACTCAATTGTGTTTAGGGATATGTATGTATACTTATTGTGTTGACAATTCATACATATACCTTGAAATGAAATTTGTTTTGATGAAGATTTAGTTTTTCTTGATTTTGTGTTTTGTTTAACTTCATGTATATGTCTATTTTATCCAAATTATTAGATATACATGAATATCCTTTTGAGCCACGTGCCTTTATGCATATATCTTAGTGGACTCGTTGTGTTTGGATATGTATGTATACTTTAGTTTGTATAAGACTTACATATACCTTGAAGATTAAATAAGTTTTTAATAATTTTCATGTTTTCTTTTTTCAAGAAATTTTGAGCTTAATTGAAAATTTCATAATGCCATGTCACACATCACTTGTACACTCACCATTTTTTTTAAAAATATTTGAGTATGTTTTCATGAGCATGTATGGACTTTATTGAATATTGAGTATTTTCAAGTGCTATGTGATTTACATGTGTTTTATGAAAATAATTTGTTTTATTCCTTACTTGAAGGATTTCGTACTAGTTTATAAGATTTTCATTTAGCTAGTTACGGTATTCTTCATTTTGGTAGTGTTTTCCAAACTAAGCTTATTTTCAAATCTATTTTTGAAAACCCCTACCATTAATGGGAGGATGGATGGGCAATTATGCTCAAGTATGCCTTATAGTAAAAATCTTTTACCTTGTGCATATGAAGGTGGTAGGTTATATGAGCTATACACTTGAACGTATTGTTTTGTCAATTGGTATCATTGAACTCTTTCAATTGGTATCATTTTGATCCTTTTTTGAATACTCATATTTTTATTGTGTATGTATATTTTCAATTGGTATCATCTATTAGTGATTGGTACTCATTCCATTTTTTACACATATATGCTTTTATGCTAGTGCTTGAGCTTCAACTTCACTTCAATTGATTTAATTTTCAATTGGTATCTTATTTCAAGCCTAAGCATAGTTTTTGTTGGTATTTCATAAAGGGGGAGAAAATTTGATTTTCATATTTCAATTGGTATTTGTATCTCACTCCCTTACTTTATGATTGAAAAATTTTCAAATTGGTATCATATGTTCAAAATGAAAATTATTTACAATTGGTATCAAGATGTCTTATGTTTTAAATTGGTATCTAAAAACTTTGATTAAAGAAAAATACAAAAGTTTTGATTGATTGATTTTTGTTTACCTTCAATTGTTTATCTAAAATTTTGTTTACTTTTAATTGGTATCAAGATGCTTCATTGACATATTTTTATTGATATCATGTTTTTATAGTCACCCCTTATTAACCTTGCTTTTGTTTTTAGACAAAAAGGGGGAGAACATTGTCTTATTGTTTTGATTGACAAAAAAAGGGGAGAAAGATTTTTTCCCCTCATTTATTATTTTGATTATTTACCCTTTTGTTGATGATTGACAAAAAGGGGGAGAATAAGTTGTGTTTTATAAATATTTTATATATGCATACTTATGTTTTTGCATATATTAAGTTTTATTGGTGTTTTATTGGAATCTAGAGCATCTAGTGTTTTTGTTAATATTTTATTAATTTAATTGGTATCTAGAGCTTTTAGAATATGTTTTATGCATGTTGATGCATACATGTTTATGTACATTCATTGCATATATTTTGCTTAATTGTTTATGCATGAGTTAAGGGGGAGCTTCTTTGAAGCTTAACTTTAATCCATGCATATATATAACTCCATGAGTTTTGTCATCATCAAAAAGGGGGAGATTGTTGGCCCAAAGGTCTTCCACTCTAGTTTTGATGATGATTAACTCATGTAGTCATGTTTACTAATAATCTTGTGTTGTTTAAGTTTCAGATCATTAACCAAGATATTAGTTGATGATTAGCTTCAACAAGGTGTTTAGAAGCTATTCATGTTGATTCCAGGGCCAAAGCTTCAAGATCACACTTTGCCTACCCATGGATGGAGTTTTGGAGCAAGTCTACTTGAAGATGAAGATCATCAAGAAGACTTAGGTATCCTAATTTAGTTTAGTGTGTTTTTAGATCCATATTGTAAAGCTTAGTATAGTTGATATGCTCAAGTGCACAAAACACACACATGTTTATGTTTGGATATTGGTTTTTCGGTTTTTAGTTTAACCGATATGAGTTTTCATGGATAATAGATCAAAACAAGTTTACTTTATTCCTATGTATATTAGATTTGTTCTAGATATACATAAATGCTTAAACTTGCTAGATAAACTTATTTTGACTATCCTATTCATGTTTTAGAAAAATCAAGTTTGGTAAAATACAAGTTTTGTTTTTGATAAAATTTGCAAGACTCAAAATGAATTGATATGATTGATATATGTCTTGAAATTTTTATCACTTGTTTGAGTTTTGATATAAAATGATAAAAATAATTTTGGTGAGTTTTAGAAGTATTAAAAGATTTTATAAAATTTTTTCCCAAGTTTTCTGACCTAGTTTTCAGTTCCAGACTCAACCAGTCGACTAAGTCAGGTTATTAGTCGACTTGGCTGAAGTCCGGTCGACCGGGCCGGTCGACCGACGTGCACAAATCTGTGCACGTTTGGAGTCACTGGGACGGTCGACCGCGTCGAGAGCAGAGCTCTCTGTTTGTTTGGGTCGACCGGGCCGGTCGACTGTGGTTGCCCAACGGTCACATTTCTGACCGTTGGCGGTCGACCGGGCCCGGTCGACCGTCAGCCTGTCAGGCTGCCAGCTCAGCTTAACGGCTAGTTTTGTATTGGGGCTATATATACCCCATTTGTTTGAGGTTTTCTCTAAGATTTTTAGAGCTAAAAATTCCTGACTTTTTCAGTGTTTTAAACAAGTTTTGAAAAGTGTTTTTGGGGCAAAAAGATTTAATCTTATTTGTTTTAGGTTTTTAGAAAAATCAAAGAAAATAGTATTTTGGGAGATTTGTCTTGTTTTTCATTCTATATCTTTTTGCAAGAATTTTCCCAAGTGTTTTTCTTTGTTTCTTGTTTTCCAAACACCTTCCACACTTGAGCTATCCTCTATCCTAATCTATTAGGATCTTGTTTTTGTCGAAAAGAAAAGAGAAAAGAAAGAGAGATTGTTTGTGGTCTTGGAACCACTTGTTGTACACCCTTATTTCTTTGTGTATCTCTCTTCGGTAGAGGTGATCGGGTGATTGTTTTGCTCCCTCTAGTGAGAGGTGGAGTTGGTTGTAAACCCTCTTCGGTAGAGGTGGTTGTTGTTGTTGTATTGGCTACGGGCTACCCCTCGTTTGTGAGGTGGTTGTTTGAGAGAGGAGTTTGGTACTCCCTTGGTTGTAAAAATCCTTCTCGGTGAAGGTTCCCTCGGTGGGAGTCCTCGGTGGACATTGATAGTGGATTGGAAATCCTACACGGTGGTGTAGGCGGGGATGTAGAGCAAGTGCTCGAACCTCGAAACATATCTTGGTGTTTGCGTTTTGATCCATTGTCTCCCTAACTCTCTCTCTTTATTTTGTGCAAAGCATCTTTCATAACATCATATCATATTTGCTTGTGTTGAGCATAATTCATATTGTCATATCATATCCATTTGCTTGTGTTGTGCCTTACATATTTCATAGTGCTATATCTTATTTGCTTGGCTTGCTTGTGTGTGTGCCTAACTTGTACTTAACCAACAAGAGCTTCACATAGCACCTCAACCCATTCAAGGGGAATCAAGAGGAGTTAGTCCAGAGCCCTTCACGGGGAATTCGGCTACACTTGTTGTGTTGTATTAAGTTTGTGCAAGATTGGCATTAGCTTTCGCATTTAGCGCACTTAGTTTCACATTTGGTTCTAGATTTGCAAGAACACCTATTCACCCCCCTCTAGGTGTACCTTCATGAGCCCTATTGATTATTTTCATGAAAATGCTACTTAAATGATTATTGAACACTCAAACTTTATTTGTTTATTCATGATTTTGTTTCATGATTATTTTTGAGCCTTATAGATTTCGAGTGTCAAACTTTATGTATTTAGTATGTTTCATTATAGACAGTTGATTTGGTTTCATGTTTTGAAGGATCTTTAACTAATTTTTCAAAAATTACTTTTACCTAGTTATTATTCTTCATTTGGTAGTGATTTTCAATACTAAAATATTCTCAAAATTATTTTCGAAAACCCCTACGTACCCCTTTAAGGAAGGACGGATGGACGAGTATGCCTTGTAAGCTTTATTGAAAAATCTTTTATCTTGTGCATAAAAAGGGTGGTAATTATGAGTTATATACTTAATTTACATTGTTATTTTCAATTGATATCTCAATTGACATTTATTTTGTATATACTCATATTTTGTTTTCTATATATGTATGCTTCATTTCAAATAATATCAATTTCTATTGGTATTCTCTTTTCATACATATATATGATTTGTTTGTGCTTGATTTTCAAGATATTTATATATTAAAAGCACAAAGTATGTTTATGCTAAGCTTAATTCAAATCTTAATTTTAAATTGATTTCTCAATTGGTATCTTTATATAAGCTTATGCATTCATTATCTTCAATTGTTATTTTTTTTACAATTGGTATTTTTATTGATATCAAAATATACAATATGTTTCAATTGGTATCAACTCATGCATCACAATAAAAAATAGATATTGATCTATTTATTACAATTGGTATCCATGAAAATTTATATTGGTATCAAAATATAAAATACTTTCTTTCATTGGTATCAAAATTTCAATTGATAAAATGTTTCAATTACAATTAAAATTCAAATTTTGTAATGATTATTTACAATTGATATCTCAAAATTTTTTTTATTGAGAAATTTAAAATTTTGTTTTAATAAGAAATATAAAAATGTTTTGATGTGTATTGCCTATATGCAAGGGGAGCTTAACATCTCTTCTACATATGAATTCATGTTGAGTGTATCTTATATTGAGGAGCTTGATATCTCTTCTTTATGCGGTACACGTGTATAGGGAGAGCTTCACATCTCCTCTTATGCATTGCATATTATTGTTATGTGAATTAGGGCTTGTCATCCCTTCTTCATGTAATGCATGTATGTAGGGAAGTTAACTTAGCGTCTTCCTCTTCATAAATGTATATCGCATATATCCTTTATTGATTGATTTGAGTTCACCCCTTTGTTGATTTTTTTGTTTCTAACAAAAAGGGGGAGAACATTATTTTGTGTTTACTTTACCCTCTTTGTTGATGATTGACAAAAAAGGGGAGAAGTATTTTAATGTATATGCATGTTTTCTTGCTTTATACATAAAGGGGAGAAAGATTTCTTGTTTATGCATATTATTTTGTTTTGCAAAAAGGAGAAAAGAATTTGATGAGTTTTATGCTTGATTGGCATGTTTATCTCCTTATGTTTGCATACATGTTTCATGGTTTATTGTCATATCTTATTGCTTATTTGTTATGCATGAGTTAAGGGGAGCTTCTTTGAAGCTTTACTTTAATCCATTCATATATAACTCCATGAGTTTTGTCATCATCAAAAAGGAGGAGATTGTTGGCCTAAAGGCCCATCACTCTAGTTTTGATGATGATCGACTCATGTAGTTATAGTACTAATGATCTTGTGTTTATCAGTCTCAGATTTATGATCAAGATCTTAATTGG